>CAUYPK010126049.1:0-107715 GCA_963574355.1 Loris lydekkerianus
AAGAGGGAATCGTTGGGCCCTGCCATGTGCCTGAGGCCTAGTGCAACTTTCCGAGCCTGACTAGAAGCAGATCCATCGAGCGACTTCCGCGTAGCAACGACTCAGCAAGGCCCGGCCTGAAACTGCCTCTACCTAGATACACCCAATGTGGTACCATGCCACTGGCCCGACCCTGTCACTCACCTCTTCCCCCGCCTTCTTTCCCTGCCCCTTCTCCACAATAAAAAAATAAATAAATTCAAAAAAAAAAAGTTAAAAAAAAAAAAAAATCAGGGTAACTGGTCACATAAAGCAGAATTCAAATTTTACTAAAATGTATAATCTACATAGAAAAATAACATTAGAAGTTTTTAACAGGTATCTATAAATGGTAGAATTATGGGTTATTTCAATCTTTTTATCTTCCTTATTTTCACATTTTTAGACTATATCTTTTACATATCCTTTTGTAGTTTTCTTTTTAAAAATTCTTTATTAAATCATAACTGTGTACATTAATGCATTTATGAGGTACAGTACGCTGATTTGATATGCCATGTGGAATGTTTACATCTAACTGATTAACATAACCATCTCCTCGCTTACTTATTTATTGTGGTAAGACATTTATACTCTATTCTTAATAGTTTAGAAATGTGTCATTGCATTATGCACATTAGGTGAGGTCCCCCCAAATGCCCTCCCTCCTCCTGACCTCCCCTCCACTCCCCTCTCCTTCCACTTCCCTCCTTTCTGGACTAGAGTTGTGTTTTACCATTCCTAGGAATGTGTAGGTGATTATACACTGATTTCATAGTAGTATTGAGTACATTGGATACTTTCCCCCCCATTCTTGAGATACTTTACTAAGAAGAAATTTATTAATAGGTAAAAAAAAAATCAGTCTTTAGGAAATTAGGTACATTTAAATACCCCGAACCCCAAGTCTAGATTGGAAATATATATGCTCATCAGAGCTGTCATCCTATGAGGTCTGACAATTAAGTTCACAAACTTTCCACTGTGCTCTTACGCTGGCAGCATGGTACAGACAGTGCAGTAGGTTTCATAACTTTGGTGTGTCAGTGTCTCATAGCTGTGTTCTGGGAAACATAGCAAGACCCTCCTCTCAAACCCTCCTCTTTCATTTCTTTAAAAATGAAAGTTAAAATGGCTTAATATCTGCATATAACCTATACATCTCCCATAGAGAGTCGTGCATCCTCTAACAACAGAGATATGCTCTGAGAATTGTGTTAGGTGATTTTATCAATGTGCAAACATCATGGAATGTACTTATATGAACCTGGCTGGCATAGCCCACTACGGCCCAGGTTCTGGGCTACGAACCTGTACAGCGTATTATTGTACTGAGTACTGTGCAACTGTAACACAGTGGTAAGTATTTGTGTACTTAAACATCTCTACACAGAGAAAATATGCAGTTGTACTCAGGAGCCTGAGGCAAGTAGATTGCTTGACCCAGGAGTCTGAGGTTGCATGGAGCTATGATGATGCCACGGGGTTATGGCTCAGGCAATAGACCCAGACCCTGTCTCAAAAAGAAAGAAAATGATAGAGAGGGAGGGAGAGAGGGAGGAAGGAAGGAAGGAAGGGAGGGAGGGAAAGGTATAGTAAACAGAAGGCGTTATAATTGTGTGGAACCCCTAAGGAGGATGGGGTCCATTGTTGACAAAGAGGCCTTTATGCTGTGCATGACTGGACTTTAAATCACCCCTACATTACTTACTACGCCTGATACAATGTAAATTTTATGTAAATAGTTGCTGTGCTACATTTCTATTTGTATCTTTTTATTGTTATATTGTTATTTTTTTACTGTTTTTTTTTTTTTTTTCCTTCCTGAATGTCTTAAATCTGTGACTCAGGTTTCAGGCTCTGCGACTGTGGATCCTGCAGGCATGGAGGGCTGGTGCCCACATCCAACACTATCATGGAAATCATCCTTTTAAACTTCCACAGTCCCTGTGATCTGATAATATGAAAGCAATAGAATCTCAGAACAGTAGAGCTAAGAGGGCTCAATAACCATTTTGTTCAACTCCCAAGTTTTTGAAATAAAAAATAAGTGGGTATTGCAACTGCAAGACAGCTTAGGGTTCTTTAGCCAGTGTGGGTCACCCGAGCTCTGGAAACAAAGTTTTCCTTCACCCAAGTCAATGTTCTTTTTGTTTAAATTAATAAACTTTGTAGCTCTTTTTCCAGCAGGAGGAAGATAGTCACTTTGTAAAGTATACCTGACTTATCGCCATGTTACCTGGCCTGTGTGTGCAGTAGAGTTTTTTGGGGCAGGGGGCATATGGGAGTACTGGAAGCTTTACCCAATGAAGAAGTGCCTGAAACAAAGGTACAAGTGGCAGAGCTTCCCTGACCCTTGGGGTGGGGCACAGGGGTTTAGGGAGAGGGTCCATGATTTTTCACATGGGTTTGGGGAGAGGGTCTATGATGTTCCATGGGGTTTGGGGAGGGGGTCTGTGATGTTTGTTGCCACAGTTTCTCCTAATACTTTGTGGTACATTCCAGGGATGACCTGAGATGGCTGCCCAATTGAAAAGAATATTTATGGCTTATAGTCAGGTGTGTGGGTAAACGCAGGTACTGGGCAGGGCCAGCTCTGCAGCCTGTCTGCACCTCCTGACAGGCTCACGGGAGTCTCCAGCCTTTGGTCTCCTCGCTGGCACTGTGTGGTTGAAGGGCCTTCAGGCACATTGAGTATTAAAAGTAGAAATTGCACCACTAAGCATGAGCACAGTTTGTGCCTTTGCTTGGTGCTGATTTTTTTTGCCCAGAGTTATTTTCCCAGCAGAGTATGTAGTATCTTCTCCTTCCTGTCTCTGCCATTTCAGTTTCCCACAGAAGCCCGGGATGTCTTTGAATTCTCAGTTCCAGTGAAGTGGAGTTTGTCAGACCTGAGAGCCTGAGGACTCAAGATGGGTGGTTTGATCAATACAAACAACACATCTCCTCTAATGCCCCAGATGCCATTTGTATCCCAGGAAACTAAAAGAATGTAAGTAGCATAAACTCTGATCTTGAGGTTAGAAATTGCTTTCTAAAAGAAACAAATCCTTTTGGACCCTGAAGTGACAGTTTGCTCAAAATTTCATTTGTTGGAAACACAGTTCAGTCAAAGCTGGAACTAAATAAGAGAGACAACGCATCTAGTGTAAAAAAGGTACTTTCCTCTGGCTGTCAATACCTGATACTTGGTTTAGATCGACTGCAGAATGATTCCTACATAAAGACAGCCCCCAGGACAGCTGGGTATAAAAAAAGAGCATAAAGGAGGCTATCCAGTCAAAACGCAGGAGTCAGTTTGAGTGATTTAATGGAAGAAATGATGAGGGAATATGTGGGAGAAGACGTTTGCAAAATGTATACTTCGTAAAGGAATTATATTCAACATGTCTACAGAGCTCTTACAACTTATTTTTAAAAACCCAACTCAATTAAAAATTAAAAAACTTGATAGATGCTTCAGAAAATAAGATACATGAGTGGCCAATAAACACACAGAAAGGGGAACAGCATCACTAGTCATCGGGGAAATTCAAATTTAAAAAATAATATACAGCTACCCACTCAGCACGTAAACAAAGAGACTGATAACAAACACTGTTGATGACAGGCATGCTGAGCCCACGCTGCTGCTGGGAATGTCAGCAGGAAGACAAATCCATTCTTCTGATCTGATGGCCATAAGGTGCCTCTAGTTGCCATAAAAATTCAAATACATGGCCACACCCACATATGAAGTAAAATCCTTTAAAAACATGTTTGAAGTCAGTGATGGGAACTTTCTTGCCTCTGGAAACTGAAAGACTGATTATAATCTGTGCTATTACTCTACCATTCTCAAAGGTAAACATAGGACATGTCCAGTGTCCCTAAATAAATGTCACTGGATGTGGGAAAAAGTCTTTTCATCCACCCACGTGAGGCCTTGTACCTGGAATATGGCTGTGGCGATGGCAGGGAAACCAGCCAGCTGTCGGCACCGCAGTCCCGGCTCTCCACAGGCTGCTCAGCAGAGCTGCAGGTGGAACCTGTTTCATCTTTCAAATGTTCCTCTTGGCAAGTGAAGTACTTACTTTTAGGAATTTTCATAGAGAATGGACAGGGACACAAACATGTTCAGATATTTTAATCTACTCGAGACGGGTTTGAGAGTTGACTTTGTTGATGTGGCTCCAGCTCACTCCAGCTGGACAACTGGCTTAGACCTTCATTAGGAGGAGAAGATAAAGGGGTACAACAGCAGAGAGGGGAATCATGGCATCTCGGGTTGGAAAGTCCACGTGAGCGGGATGCTACGACCCTTTCCTGGACTGCCCCTGCAGACCTGTGTCCCAGGGCCTTAGCAGCTGTCACTCCTGCCTCTCTGAACACTCACCTAGTTTCTGGTTTGAGCTAAGCAGCTGTTCCATCCCGTCCTCCTAGAGTCTTGGTACCAACTCACATTGTTCCCCAGGTGTGATGGCTCCAAGTACAGAAAGCAAAGTCGATCTAGAGAATTGCATGACCATATGGCGTAGGATACCACTAACCAGGGTGCAATTTCTTATCTAGCCTTTTTATGTAGTTTTTAAACAAAGTTGTAACTTCTAAGATTTCTTGGTTTTAATAAAAAAAAAATCCTCTAACAGGTTTAATGAATTGGGATATAAGGCAAGGCATAAGGCAGGCAAAATAAGGATTACCTTAAGTTGTAAGACGTTGCTTAGTGTGAAAACAAATGAATCTCTTCATACTGGTCCCCAGGAAGCCTGAGCCAGCCCTGAGTGGGGTTCGCCATCGGCTACCCCTGACCCTGGAGGCGCTGCAGAGAATTCCTGATCCTGCAGGAAAACCTGTGAGGTGAATAGTCACAGAGGTAGAGATAACGGAGATGAGAGTGGAGGAAAGACAGAAAGAAACAGAGCAAGAGGGAGAGATGGGGCGAGAAGGGAGACAGACGCTTCTTGTAATCACAACCTCTGCGTGTCTGTGCTGGGCCCCTGCGTTTACAGGGTCTGGCCCAGGTCAGGGCACCAGTGCGAGCACCAGGGGAAGCGCGGTCCCTCCCGGGCGACCCGGCCCCCAGAGAGAGGAGCACCTGAGCCAGGAGTCCCCTGTGTGTCCAGCTGGGCCAGTCCGGTCACACCTGCAGAGAGGCCGGGGTGGTCAGAACAGGGGCGCTCCGTGGAAGAAAGCATTAAAGCAGTAGGAAAACACCTCCAGAGAAAACGTCAGCCATTAGGAAGAGAGAGAACGTAATTTTTTTTGTTTAATTCTTATGACATCCTGGTGCAGCGACATTTTAGATGTGAAGTTTCTAGAGCAGGTAGACGGTTTTCCAGTGATGAGGGAGAGGCTTAGAAGTGGCTTCCAGAACTGCAGTCCGTTTCCTCTTCCTCACCCAGACACAGCAGTTGCCCAAACCGCTTCACACTGACAATTTACCCGGTCCCCACCCTTGCCGCTTCTCCTTTTTGCAGCAGCTGTCACAGGGCTGTAGGGCTGGGTTTCACTCGCGGCCCCGCCGCCTCTGACCAGCGGCTGCCCGGACAGGCGACTCTGGGGACGGAGCCTTCACGCGCTCGTGACCTCCCGCCGCCTCCGTGGAACCAATCGCATTACCTGCTGCAGATCATCACGTCTGCAGGGTGCTCCTTCCTGGTTGAAATCACAGAATTCCTATTTGTGGGGAGAGGGAATAAGGGGTGTGCTGATGACTTTCAAACCTGAGGGCATCGATTCTTCCCAGGGAAGGGAAAGGCGAGAAGGAGACCGGCAGCTCGGCCTGTTTTGCATTTAGATAGAACGCGCCTTCCCCGCAGCAGCTGTGATGGCCCAGCCAGGGCTGCGGTCACCGGGAGGGGGTGACCGCGGTTCCTCCGTCTGTCCTCCTCTGCTTCGGCTTCCGAGACTGCAGGGCCTGGAAGGCAGTGTCCATGGCTTCCTGGACTCTGCCCTCGGAGCACCACTTTGCTCCCGGAGAAACCCAGCTCTGGGAGCGAGAGGCCGCCCCGGGACTGGACGGACAGGGCATCCCCTCAAAGTCAAGGGCGCAGACAAGGGCGTTGACCAGCGCAGCTCAGCTGCAAGGCCGCTCTGTACCGGTCGGATTCTTTTCACTTCAGGTCAAGATTCAAATTCTTTGTAGTTTTGTTTATACCTCCTTACCCCCAAATACAAAGCTTCCAGAATCTAACGTTTTCGCCAGGTGTGTTGGGTCATTTCTCTTCTTCACCTTTTTAATGTACTGTTGATCACTTATTTTATTTATTATTTACAGTAGAACCTCTGCAAGTTGACCACCTCAGGGACTGTAACAAACTGGTCAGCATATGGAGGCTGAAAGGCACCTGTGGTGAGTGTCCGGTCTGTGAAAATCAGGTTGACTTAAGGAGGTGGTCTCTGCAGGAAGGTGGTCAGTTGTGGAGGTTCTACTACATTTATTTAATGGACAGATAAAACAGACAATTAGAGCTTCCAGGGGGTCCCAGACTGCTGTGTGGGCACCCAGCAGCTCAGATGTCACAGATTCCAAACCACACAGAGCAGCTTTGCTCCTGCGGGAGATGTTGTCCTGCAGCTTGTTCAGGAAACTACCAGAAGGGCAAAAATCAATGCCAATAGCAGATAGGCATTCCATCTCTCCTTCCCTGAGACTCCAGGATCATCTGGTCTCACTGGCCGCTGGTGCCCTGCTGTGTGTGATGGACACATCCCGAGTTTCTGTTCATCTGGAGCACAGTCCATTGAAAACTGAGATTGCACAATGAGGTGGGCAGGTATAGTCAGAGCTGACCGAGGCTGAGGGCTCAGAAGGAGCCATGCGTCCAGCAGGGTGAGGAAGGGACACTTGGCCTTTGCCAGGTGGCCACAGCAGTGAGCGCGGCCGTGTCCAGAATAACCGAAGCATCGGTCTAGCACGTGGGTGGTCTGGGTTTAATCTCTTGCAGATGACCAGAGTGGAAAGACTGTTGAGCTTTCATAACGCAGTTTCTAAGAGTCTGTGGCTTGGGTGCAAACGTATTAGGTGATTCTCTATAAAAATCTTCAGCAATTAAATTACTTGAAAATTCAAAATATAGCTCACTTTATATAAAAAAAAATAAGATTCAGACTTTGTTTAGGCTGAATTTGATAGAATTATTGACTTTTCTTAGACTTTCCTAGTGAAAATACGGTGAGTCAGCTTCAGATGGATATGGGTTGAATTACACTTGAGGCAAGCAAGTTAATGAGCTCTAACCTTAGGAAAGGCAACCTAACCTCACTGCACCTCAGTGTCATCAAGTATAGAGCTGGGATACGGTTGTGAGGATTAAATCAGAGAACAGGTCACACCCCGAAAAAGCAGGTGTATGTCCCACCTCGTTCCTGACAGATTGGTAGGTGAGGTTGTGCTACACATTCTGATTCAGTTCTATTAAAAGGCCCTGGCTCAAAAATAAATAAAATGAAAGGCCATGGGTCAAATTGCTCATTCTTTGGGGATTCTTGGAGAAGGGGTGACGAGGAGTCACAGCAATGTCAAGAATTATTCCTGCAGTGGAATCAGGTGGCGCTCATGTCCTGTCATATCACACATGGTGAGTAAGTGGCTGGTTGGCTTACTCTTGTGTTTAGTGTAATTTATCCGGTATCACAGCAAAGCACATGGTGCAGGTCTGGTGCTGACTCTCTCCTGGTGGGCACAGGGAAGCACACTCTCCCTAGGCCTCCTGCACAGCCACATGGCTGGTTCTGGCCAACAAGCTGTGAGTAGATGTGAGGCATCACCTTCAGACAGAAACAGGGAAGCCCTTGTGGAGTCCATGTGTGGAAATGTGGAGGCATGTGATGAAGCCACCTGGACCTGACAGTCTCTGCCTGGAAGACAGCTGCACCTGAGACTTACCTTAGGTTTACCAGGTAAGTCTTGTCGGCCCCACGTAGCCCTGTGCTTGCTCAGGTCTGGTTTTTGAGTTTAGTTTGCTGTCACTGCATCCTTAGCTCCTCCTGACTGTTGTGTTGGAGGCTGTGGTGGTACCACCCAGTGTCTACTTCTGACCTCACTGGCTGCTGACTGCACACAGCTAAAGGCCTCTGGGAATGGTACCAGCTAAGGGAGCTTTCTGGCTCATGGCATTGCTGTCTCTGCAAGGCACTCTTCTTTCAGTGATGGAGAGACACACCAAAGCAGGGTGGTTTCAAATCCCAATAATTAAAATTTACAGAGGAAAGGTGGGATGTGGTGGCTCACACCTGTCATCCAGCACTCTGGGAGGCCAAGGGCAGTGAATCCCTTGAGCCCAGAAGTTTGAGACCAGCCTGAGCAAGAGCAAGACCCCATATCTACTAAAAGTAGAAAAACTATCCAGGTATTGTGGTGGACACCTGTAATCCCAGCTACTTGGAAGGCTGAGGCAGGAGAATTGCTTGAGCCCAGGAGTTTGAGGTTGCTGTGAGCTGTGACACCACAGCACTGTATGCAGGGAACAGAGTGAGACTTTGTCTAAAAAAAAATTGCAGAGGAAAGGTAAAGGGGTACAGTTTTGAGTCCTATGAAACTCTTTCATCCACCTACCATTAGGAAATGTGGAGACCGGGGTCCAGGCAGATCTGGATTCTGCGAGGCAACTAACTTACTGTGCCTTGGTTTCTTCATCTGCTGAATCAGGAAAGTTGTGTGTGTGCTAAAGGGGCTGAGGGCACATACATGCCTCAGATGTGATAGGACGTCAGACATTGTAACACTTTCTAGACTGCCTGTGAGCATGACCCTCCTGGTCAAGAATAATAACAATGGCTTAACGACATCATTATCACTACCCTCCTACCATAACCATGCTTTTCCTTAATAAAATGAAAAGGGCATGTCTCCCTGAGGAGCTTCCTTGCACTTTCCCAAGTGGCCCCTATCTGGGTTAATGTGCATAGTAATGTGCACTTTCAACGTATCTCACTTTCACCTGCAGCTACACTGCCTTAGATGCAGTTTTTGGCTTATCTTCCTCAGGCTTCCCCTCAGATTGCAGATATTTTAATGCTTTTCAGTATTCACTACCAAGTCTCCCAGAACGCCTCATATCGTATAGGAGTCAATGCATATCTGTTAAACATTCCTTTTGAGGACTGAACACAGGGGACATATATAGGAACCAACTTTGGAAAATCTTTTGGTTCATGTTTGAGAAGAAAAGTGACACGGGGGGACAGCAAGAAGACTCAGGCCGCACCTGCACTCTCTTGCATTTTCCCTGCAATGTGGGGTGGACAGAGTTGGTGCCTGTAAGGACGTTATCAGCTTTTAGTGAAACACGCTTGGAAATGGGAGGAGAAATGACTCAATTTCACCCCCAAAAGACGCAAGGGTAATTTTGGCTTCGGGAGTGAAAATCCAAAAAATTTTAAAAAGAGAGATAAATAAAAACAAACACAATGCAGGCTTAGGGAGCCTGAAAAGAATGAATGAGGGCACAGTTAGGAGTTAGAAACTCACCCCTGACTGATCACATGCACAGGCTTTGCTCCAGAGAGGAGTTGCCGTCTACGAGTATGTTGCTGTAGTTAATGCCCAGCTGTTTTATATGGAACATAGAATTATTTTCCTGCCCCTGAGACTTTGTTGTGTCAGAGTCTGGCTACACGTGCTGAAGGAGGTTGCGGGAGGTGACCAGGTCCCACCGGCGTCACTGACAGCAGTGAGAAGGAGGAGAGTCCCCCCTGGAGGAGCCTCATCTCACTGGTGGCCACAGGTTCTGGGGAGGCGTGGACTGGACCCTTAGTGGTCTGGTTCTCACTCGGGATGGGTTCTCTTGACGGGGAAGTGAGAATTGTGTTGCTGTCTTTTAGTTTAACTGACTTTTAGTCAGTTAAAGACTCATATGTCTGTTGGCAAAAAAGTGAAACCTAGTCATCATTCTAGAGCGCGTTTCCCTGAAATGGCTCTGCAGTGATGTTGCCACTCGCGGGATTATCTCCACAGACTGACGGGGCTGCACACAGAGACAGGAAATGCCATGTGGACACAGAATGCTACTGCACTGCTTAACTCCAGGATAAAAGGAGCATGATTTGTCTTCCTGCACGGCTTACCTCCAGGGTAAAAGGAGCATGATTTGTCTTCTAGAATACCTTCAACCCCCTCCTCTGGATACATTGTAACCACTCAATTACAGTTGAAAACACTTTGCAAATGATGCCATTTTATTTTATACACACCATTCAAGTGGGTTGACTATTTTAGTTCTGGATTTTCCTCAGAAGGAGCAGGGTGACATGTGCTTTTTGGACATTATGGTCTAGAGCACATGCAAAGTCTCAATAAAGTGAGTTTTGTTAATAATTGCTTGGTGTAGTTAAAGAATACTGCAAAGTGAATGGCAGGAGTCCAAACTGTAGAGAAATAATTAGAAACAAACGGTTCATTTTAGGCAAGTGTTTCAGCCTATCGACATGGCAGTGTTCAGAGTCAGAGTGAGAGGCAAAGCTCACTAGTCCTGCTGCGTCCTTGGAAATCTCTCCCATGGCCGCTGGCGCGTCTCTGTTCCTGTGGAGCACACACTGAATGTGGTATTCCAAGGTCTGCTTTGCTCATTTTTATGAATCAAAGCGTAACTTTCTGGCACACATCGTGGATGACTGTCAGTTTGCTGAGACCCTGGGCTGAGGCAGGTAAGCAGCAATTCAGTGTCAGCCATGTCAGGTTTCAGGTCCGAGCCCCTCAGCTAATTTTGGTGTCATCCTGAGCTCTCTCCAGCACTCAGCCTTCACCTTGCGTCTATCATCGGTGTCTTCAAAGCATGTCTGGAATAACCCAGCCTCGTCCCAACACTCCAGCCTGGTCCTTGTGCCACCATCCTGCACGTAAGTGGTCACTGCACCTGCTGACGGGCATGGGTCTCTCAGCAACCACATCCCTCCTCCACTCAGGAGTCCTCACAGCTTCCACCCTGAGGAAGGCAGATGTTCATACTGTGACCAGCAGAGGTTTGCGTGTCTGGACATTAGTCCCATGTTGCTCCCTCACCCTGTGTGCCACCTACGCTGGCCTCCTTGCCCAACCAGATGTGGCAGATAGGCCTGCCTTCAGCCTCACACTCGTCTTCTCTGCAAATGCTCTCCTCTCAGAATCCACAGTGCTAGCCCCTTCCTTTAATCAAGTTTTACTTGAAAGTTACTTTTGGGGCGAGCCTTTGCTGGGCGTTCTGACCAGAACTTCAGCACATTTCTGCCCCACCCCACTGTCCTGCTGGTGTTTCTCCTTGGCACTTACTGCTTACAACACATGCTGCTTTTAAGAACCTTTTTCTTGCTTACTTTGCTCGCTCTGTTCTCAGATGACCCTCCTGTGTTGAGTTCCTGGGCAAGACGGGAAATTCGTGTTTATTTGTGAAATAAACGGACCTATTCCGAGCCCTTTGCTCCATCTTGTACCATGTTGAGCTTCAGTTTCATTTGGTGTCTGGCTCTCACTATTAGTGACAGTCACATTATCATTGGCAAGCGGTTGGATAAGGCAATTTAGGGGAGCAGAAGTTGTGTCTCTAACAAGCAGAGAAAATGGAAGCTGATGACTTTCCTGCAGAGAGATGGTCAAAGTTTATGGGATGCTGATGGGGGCTCTGGACGGAGCTCCCATTACATGAGTTGGCAAGAAACACATCACTCTAGATTCTTTTTTACACTGTTGAATACTGAGAGCAAGTCAGTTAATTATTCACAAAGTAAAGGCATTTGAGGCATTTTTTGAAGAAATGACATAACCTGAACACAGGGTTTGCCTGTAAACCATTTCTCTTTGAAATAGCTGAAAACCAGGAAGAAAGCAATTTCAAATTTCCATTTCAGGCATTGTCAACTCTGCATAAAGGGTGCTATGCGTGTGGCAGTAAGAATGGATGGATCTGGTGACAATTATTGTTAGAATACCTCGGGTCTGCACAGTTTTGGAGCATGCAGTCTCTCCACTGGCCCCCTTTCACACAGTCATCCAACAAATCTTTAAACATACTCTGTGAAGGGAAAGTTACAATATTTTGAAGTAGTTTATTGTGTCTCTGCAGTTTGTGCAGAGATAGAAAAGCCCGTCCTAGGGAGGAAACAGCACTTTGTGGTGAGTACCTGCGAGCGTTAGTTTCTTAGACAGATTGTCACCTGCAGGGTGAGCTCTGCGTCATCAGAGAAGGCTGGGATTTTCCACAGAAGTTTCAAGTCCCTTGACACAAAGACCAAACAGTCCACACATATCAGAAAAGCCTGTGTCCTAAGTGGTAAGATGTAAAGTTTTCTGAGCAGCACTGAACAGCCCAGCAAGAGGAGAAAATTCAGAGGAACAGCCACAGTTGTTCAAAGAGCTCTCACCAGTTGTACAGTTGTAGTTGAAAAAGCAAAAAACAAGAAACAAAAACTTGGGATGGCTCAGTGTTTAGGGCACTAGCCACTGGGGCTGGCAGGTTTGAACCTGACCTGGGCCTGCTAAACAACAATGACAACTGCAACAACAACAAAAAAATAACCGGGCATTGTGGCAGGTGCCTGGAGTTCCAGCTACTTGGGAGGCTAAGGCAAGAGAATCGGTTAAGCTCAAGAATTTGAGCTGTGACACCACGGCACTCTTCTGAGGACAACATAGTAAGACTCTGTTTAAAAAAAAACAACAACAAAACAAAACAAACAAAAAAAACCTTGAACCTAATATCAAAATCCGACTGCACGCCATTGTAGTTTGCTGTAGTTAAATAGATACAGAGGTCAACAGATGATGAGAGCTAAAGACGGAGGTTGATGATAGATAGATAGGTAGAGGTAGATAGACCATAGATATAAAGATACAGATAGATGATACATAGATAATAGATAGATGTAAACAGATAGAGACAGATGCTAGAGATACAGAGATAGATAACAAATGGATATATAGATATAAATAGATAGACATAGAGATGTAGATAGAAAGGAAAGAAGGAAGGAAGCAAGGAAGGAAAAAAAGGAATGAAAGAAAGAAAAACACGACTTCTCCAAAGTCTGGCCAGGGAGGGAGGCAGAAGGGAGGACACTCTGGGGAGGCCTCCGGAGAGAAGAGTTCTTTTAACAGCTGAGGAGAGGGCGGGAAAGCCTTGTGAAGCTCTCACCTTTGGCTCCTGCCTTCAAGGTGACCAATTTGTATTTAGTTGGATGTAAAGGGTGTTGAGAAAAGAAGGCCGGAGACCCAAGTGACGTGTCAGTCATCTTGATTTGAGTGCCGCTCAGAGTTATGAATGTTTAGTTGAAACCTGAGTTACTTGCAACTTCCTGTCACTAGATATGTTCAAGCAGATTCTGGAGCAAAATCCTTAGGGACAGTTTAGAGCAATACTGAGATGTCCTCAGGCATCTCATCATTTAAAATAAAGTTAGAAAGAGAGCAAAATATTAGTAAAATTAAAATTTGATTTTCAGCAAAAATTAAATAGCAACATTTTCTTTCTTTATTAGAAATGTATTTTGCTTCTTTTATTCACCCAGCTAAACACTGTACGCAGGGTAATGTTTTGAAGGGAACCCTCTGGAGCAGTGGTTCTCAACCTTCCTAATGCTGCGGCCCTTTAATACAGTCACCTCCCACAGGTTGAGAACCGCTGCTCTGGAGTATGGAGTGTCATCCCACAGAAGCGGTGTAAACGGGAAAACGCATGTATAAAGCCTCCTGCTCTTTCTGAGCTGTTCCCACTCGCAGGCCTCTGGGAGGTCTTCCTCACCCCTGCCTGGTCTGCTGCAGGACACATTTCCTGAGCCTGCATCCCGGCACTGAGGACTCACGGCCCCCAGCTTGGCAGATCTCTTAAATTAAAATGCAAGCTGTGTGCTCTCCATTTCCCCACATTCTACCCAGCTCAGATATGTGAGGTTTATTTACGTAAAGGTGCTTGTAGAAATTTGGATCTGTTTTCCTGACACTGGTTTGAAAACACCAAGCCAGCCCCCACAAACCAGGTTTCCCCACTAATCCTCGAGGGGCGGGGAGATCACCAGTGTGCAGTCGACTGATGTGTTCAGGCCTCTCCTCGCAGACTAAACCAAATGCTCTGCTTTAATGTCTGTATCATAAATGGGAGAAGCTGGTGCTCACAGGCCTGATGGGAGAGGCGGCCTCAGCTCAGGCACTCACTCCGGGCACAGTCAACATGGCCCCTGCCCTGCGTCTCTTTCTAAAGTCTGGCCAGTTTTGTGACTTGGTTCAGGAATAACTTTCTTCTGCTTTTCCTTTTTACAATAGAGAAGCCAAAAGAACATTATTTAATAAATTATTACAGAACCTTGATAGAAAACAGATCATCAGTACATTCAACTGGAGGGTACTAAATATGGTCTGAATTGATTTACCATGAATACTAGTGGACCAAATGCTTGGGGGAAATGCAGCACTCTACCTCCAAGCTGTCTTTTTTGCCCTTTTTTTTTTTTTTTTTCAAAGCAGTTTTCGGTCTAAAGAAAATTTAAGCAAAGAATGCTAGCATCTTACTCAGTACGTCCGTGACCCAAGTACCGATGTGGGAAGATTGTTATTAACTGAGGCACACCCTTCACCTCAGGGGGCTCTGGCAGGTGCAGAATGTTCCCTGCCCTCCATCAGTGTCATGCAGACCATCCCACAACCCTGCAAACCCCAGGGCCTGCCTCACAGTGTGTAGCCTAGCTGGCTCCTGTCACTTAGCAAGCAGTGTTCCCATGGCTTGAGAGCTCATTTCTATTTTATTATTGAATAATATCACATTCATAAGGTGCCAGTGGGATTTTTTATTTTTTATTTTTGAGACAGTCTCATTTTGTCTCAGTAGAATGCCATGGCGTCTTAGCTCACAACAACCTCAAACTCTTGGGTTCAAGTGATCCTTGGCCTCAGCCTCCTAAGTAGCTGGGACTACAGGTGCCAGCCACAACTCCTGGCTGTATTTTAGAGACAGAGTTTTGCTCTGGTTTCAGGTTGGTCTCAAACTTGTGAGGTCAAGCAATCCACCCTCCTAGACCTCTCAAGTTCTGGGATTCAGAGGTTTTGTATCTTTTAATTAAGAAAAACTAATATAAGATTTTTTTCTTTGACAAATGGTTGAGGTTTTCTTTTATGTTTAAGTTACAGAAGACTCATAACAAGTCACTGAATACAATATTTCAACATTATGATTTAAAGAGTGTCTTCCTTCTTAGCTTGTGAGAGTTAAACATAATTTCTGTGAGAGTGATGGAAATCACGCAAATTATCAAAGTCTGTTCTGTGTAAGGAACTGTTGTGTGGACAGAGGTTTATTTAAGGACTCACCGGGCAGCACTATCGGCAAACCCATTGGCCTTTAAGGCACATCAGGCCCTGCCTGACCCCGGTGCTGTATGTACGGTTCTGTAGTCAAACCCTTTCCTGCTCTTTCAATTCTAGAAATAAACCCATAAGTGTTGAAAGCAGTATGTAGTGAGTAATCTGGAGTTCAACTCTCTACACAGTTATTAAAAAATTAGCCTAAAACATGGCGCCCTATGTAGGAGCACAGACTATGGGAATATGGAAATATTTTTAGGATACCTTACTAAATGATGTAAAGCACAAGTTCCAGGTAAAACATGATAAAATTTTGTAAATGTTTTAATGTGAATATATTTGTTATGTGTGAGTGTACATACACACTCACCTATGTACACACAAATGCATGCGTGCACATACACATCCTTACAGGTAAGAAGCACAAACTCTGGGGAGCTCATACCAAATGTCAGTGATTCTAACCTTGGGGGAAGGGATGAAGTGAGGGCATGCTTTCCTTTCTAGATTGTATCTATAAAAATGTGAATTATATATGCATTTTATTTTAATTTTGTTTTCTTGAATTTTACAAAAGGCTAAAAATATGTTTGAAATATAAAAAAAAAAAAAATTAAACATATACCAGAGGCATAATTTGGGAAATATCCAGAATTTTCATTTGAAGATGAAAAGAAATGCAGGCACAAACAAGATTTAATCTTAATGTTCAAGGTACATTTCTAAATCTCCAAATGGCTTTCTTTAAAAGTTGTTCAAATGTTTATTCTGGGGAAGTTTGCTGAGCTTGGCTGAGGACACATAAGAATTGAAAATTGGTGTGTCTGGGGGGACCAGGTACTGGACTCTGTGCAGAGGCAGCCCCAGTGTGGCCCACTGCCGCCTCAGCCGGGTTTCCCACTCCCTCTCAGTGGCCTAGAACTTTCCTCTGCTTACTCAGGAAATGAGATCCTTAATGAGCAAATGTAAAATGATGTTTAATATTTTAATCACTAAAGGAGAACAGGGTGAACACTGCTGATGGTGGGGACTCTGCAGGCCTAACCCCCAAGCCAGGACACATGTGAGGGTCTGGCCTCGCTCCGATCCACACAAAGGGTTCTGTGGATGTCTCAGCCAGGCAAACAGGGGTGTGCTGTGTCTCTGGGATTTCCTGTCCCCTCCTCCCCTGTTGTTCCCACAGAGATAGGTCCTTTGGTGAAAAGACATCTGTGCTTGCTTCTTTCTCTTCAAGACGGAATGTCATGACTTAGGACACACAAATGCAATTTCGACTTTGACTGCCTGCTGGTTTATTTCATGCACCTGCTTTTGGAGGAAGGCCTTTAACAGGCCGTTTTCAGGGCAGAGCTGACATTTGACCTGATATATCCCACAGGAATGAGGAAAACAAAAGAACTTATTCATACTTGGTAATCCAAACAACTGGAGAGACACATTTGCAATTAATTGTATTTACATATTGATACAGAGGCTTTCTTCTTTTCTTACTCAAGTCATGAAAAGAAAAGGTGAAACTTTGTTCTTTTTATATTTATATCCCTTGTGTCAATCCTGTATTGATTTAGAAATTAAATTTGCTTTCTTAAACCCAGATTTTTTAAATGTTCTTTATAATATTTTAAGTTTTGGGAGTTAGGTCATAGGCCATTGCCTATGAAAATCTGCATATATAATTTTTCAGTATCTGTAAATTCATTATTTCTGACAAAAATATCTTTTATTCAACAATCTTCATATTTGAGCACTGAGTAATTCCAAAGATGGAATAATTTTAAAGAGTCATACTAAACAGTTTTGCTAAAAGTCAAAGACATCTAATAAACTAAAGATTGATTTAACAAATAATTCTTGGTCTTTTAAATTGTTCCCTTTAATAAATGGCTATGTAGCCCAAGTTAATTGCCAAGTGCTTAATCTGTTTTAGAGAAACAAATATCATATTTATTTATGTATTTATTTATTTTTGAGAGAGAGTTTCACTTTATTGCCCTTGGTAGAGTGCTGTGGCATCACAGCTCACAGCAACCTCCAACCCCTGGGCTTAGGCGATTCTCTTGCCTCAGCCTCCCAAGTAGCTGGGACTACAGGTGCCCACCACAACAGCTGGCTATGCAGTTGGCCGGGGCCAGGACCCACCATGCTTGGTGTATGGGGCTGGTGCCCTACCCACTGAGCCACAGGCACCACCCTCAAATATCATATTTAAAAGCAAAAATGTATGTAACACCCATGGTTAACAAAATTGGTCTTCTGCTATTTCTTTCTTTTGTTTGTTATATAGATCATGGAATTCTTCATCTCTGGTGCCTTGAGTTAAGGATGTCCATCTCTACTACCACTAAATAAATGTTTTCTTGATTAATTAATTCCTTATAGATTCTAAGTTGTAGGGGCCAAGCAGGAAAAAAAAAGAAGTAGAAACCTCAGGTTGTAAAAGTTCCACTTTGCTGTGACACCACATTTCCTAGAATTAATGAGCAGCAGGTGTCTTAAGACTGAAACACCCACAACCATCCTGAAGGGAGAAAGTCACCTGGTCAGTTTCCTTTCTGGGTTTTTTCTATCCTGTCCTTACAAATGACTTTTCATCTAAACAGATTTTGTTTCCATCATTCCTGTGTGGAATGTGGTAAAACAAGATGTTCACAGTTTCAGAATGTTGTTAAGGATGGGTGGATCAAGTGATTTTTAATTATTTTGTTAGTTAACGGTGTTCTCTGCTAGATAATAAACCCTAGCTAATAAATCCGCTTTTTAATTTCTGAATATCATCTATGCTTATTTGCTAAATTGGTAAGACTCAGTAACATGAAAGCGATGATGAGTTATTGATAGGATATTTTTCTTGATAAAATTTTGCCTCCCGTGGCTGCATTCCTATGTGGTGGCAATAGGGCCGGTGGGTCAGAAGCCTGTTTCCAGCTGGTGTCCTGAGGCCTCCTGTGCTCAGCAGTCAGCCGGAATCTGCTGTAGTGAGAGCACCAACCCTCACGGAGCGTCCTCCCACTGGTCTGGTCTGTCAAGCTCCATGGTCTTTTGCTTCTCAGAAAAACTAAGAACGTTTGGGTTTAGTGTCAGATGTCAGTGAGTCCCAGTGCTCCGCAGACCTGCTCCCTGCACTGTCCCTGCGGTCAGGTGGGGAGTAAATTAACATAGCTGCAAAAATTATGTGTAATAGATGTACGATCACTTAAATCCTACTTTACTGTTTAGATAGATACAGATATAGAAACATACAGGTACATAGATATCGATGGATGGTTTATAAAAATTTCCACTGGAATTAGTTTTCTTCATTCTACTTTTATGTTTTCATAAAATAGATCGCTTTTTAAAAATCTCACACTAATATGTGGGTACATTGTTTTCAATTCTAAGGTCAGTTCAAGTTGTAGTTTAACCCTTCATGGGGGGGGGCGCTGACCTCCCCTCCCTCTGTGCACATTAGGGAGATCCAGCCAGTCGCCCTCCCTCCTCTCAGCTCCCTCCACTCCTCTCCTCCCACCCCACACCCGACTATATTTTTGTGTTTTATTGTGTGTGGATGTGTAGTTGTTTATGTAATGGTTTTATATTAGTATTGAGCACGTTGGATACTTTTAAAATCCATTGTAGAATAGATTTCTAAAAGTTTGTTGGCCATGCTAAAGAGTGTGTGTGCATATACACATACATGTGTGTGAAACATTTTGAAATGTAGACAAAAGTTGCAAGAACAAAGAGTTTAGAATAAGTTACTGAAATGGTTTTCATGTATTACCAAACACTTTAGGCTGTATTTCCTACAAACATGCTCATTGTCCTTACAAAACAAAAATGTAACTGTCAGTATCACAAAGTTTCAAGCTACTATCTAATCCTAATTTACGTTTGGCCAGATGTCACAGTGTTATTCTTCATAGCAAAAATATCCAATTCAAAATCATACTCTGAGTTGTTATGCTTTTTTTTTTTTTTTAACCCCTCTGCCTTTTGAAAAGTTCCTAAGTCATTTCTTCATATTTATGGAAATTTCAATTCTGTCAGCCAGCTAACATTCTTGCCCAAGCTGAGCAATATCAGATGTTAGCATTAAAACAATTGTCATTCCAAAAATAAAAATTTTATTTCTGTAATGGAATACAAAATGATAGCTCAGTCATTTCATTTGCATTTTTTTTTTTTTTTTTGGCTACTAAAGAGATTATGCTTTTTTAAATTTAGTGATTTGTGTTTCTTCTCATCTATTTTTCTGATGGTTGCTACTTTTATATTTTGTAAACACTTAGAAAATTAATCATACGGGTTGCATAAAGTATTATCTTTTTTAGATTTTGTTTGCAGTGTAATATTATAATTAAAAACATTTCAGCTGTCAAATTTACCAGTCTTTCCTCTTAGATTTAGTATCTTGCTAATGGACTCTTTTCATGCTAATGTTTGCAAATATTCTCTTGCATATTATTTTAACATTTAAATTATATAGGAATTAATTTTCTATGACCTGAAGCAGTGTCTAAGTTTTGGCTTATATTTATATTTGCCAATATTTTTCATTAAATAAAGAACATATAATCCTCTAAGTTGATACTCGTATCACGTACAGTAGAGCCTCCATAGTTGAGCACCTCCCCACACTGACCTCCTCTCACACTGAACACCTCCCCAAACTGACCATTTCCCCACACTGACCTCTTCCCACACTGACCATTTCCCCACACTGATCATCTCCCTCGCTGACCACCTCTCCACACTGACCACCTCCTTAAGTTGACATAATTTTCACAGATTGGACATACACCACATTTACATCTCAACTATGTTTCCTATATACACTGGATCTATTTCTAGGCTCTGGTTTTATTTCATTGACCTATTTGCCAATATGTGTTTGCATTTTTATCATGGTAACTTTATAATAAATTACAATTATTTTGTATGAATAAGTCATCTTTTGTGATGCTCCTTTATTCTCAACTTTCTTTTGTAATTTCTACTTTCTATACTAATTTTAAAATATTATTTTAGTGGTAAAAGTCACTACACCAATATTAGTTTTCCAATTTTAGAATTAAATTTGATTTATGTGTTATTGTAGGAACGATTGTGTCTTAAAGATTAATGTCCAGTCTTCATTTTTACTCCTTGCCTTTGAATGGCATTTTATCTGATATTTTTATGACTTATTTATTTTCTCTTCCTGTTTAAATTTGCATAGCAATTTGTTTTTCACTTTTCTTTTAGCTTTATTTAAATATGGTTTAAATGAAGCTAAACCATATTTAAATGAATTGGTTTGTATCTAGTAGCTGGATTTTGTTTTGTATAATCACAAGGGAATTGCCATTAGCTTGTTAAATGGTATTCTTTGCTTTAATTAAAACCATCCCAAGAATTCCAAAATTTCCATCCAGATGGTGGAAAAATTAAACTATTGTTATTATAATAGGACTAATATTTATTCTCTTCCTGTCAGTGTTGAAAGTAGAAATCGGAATGCCCTTCAGGCAGTTCAGCAGGAGTACCATGGGGGCCCACGAATGCTTTGGTCTGATTTTGTCTGCCAGTGGAATCTTTTGTTCACTTCTGAGCTCTTGGGGGTAAAACCCTTTCAACGCATCTTTTATGTTTGTAAACATCAGGGTATTTTTTCTGGTATTAGTTTCTGAGAATCTTGGTATCTTTTACTGTTTTTCTTTGCTTACAATCTTTTGTACTTCACATTCAAACGAGCTGAAATTTACGACTTGCTAAATAATAGTAAAGACTTAATTATTTCTGATAAAGGGTGTCAAATAGACAATAATGACGTGATGACAAATGATACTCTGAGATTAATGGTCTGATTATCAGGATGACAATAAGCCTCATTCAGGAAAAGAAGCTTTCGTTCTGGTGTCCCAGTTCAGCTTAGCACGTGCACTGCATGACGGCCACTGCCGGTGGTGGCTGCAGTGCTGCAGCGGCCCCTGAGACGGTAACTGAGCTGGGGACTTGGGGGCCCGGCATCACCTACACTGCGTCTCTGACCTGCTACTGCGTCTCTGACACGTCACTGCGTCTCTGACACGTCACTCATCTCTGACATGCTACTGCGTCTCTGAAATGTTACTGCGTCTCTAACTCGTCACTGTGTCACTGACAAGTTACTGCGTCTCTGACACACTACTGCGTCTCTGACCCGTCACTGCATCACTGACACTTTACTGCAGAGTTCTCAGAGTTCTCTTTTCATCTTAATTTTTTCATTGATTCAGTAGCATGTTGTTTACTTTCCACATTGTTGTATAATTTCCAGAGTTCTTCTTGTCATTGATTTTTAGTTTTATTCCACTGTGGTATAAAAAGATAGTTGATATTATTCTGCTTTAAAAATTTTTGTTTAGAATCCTTTGGTGGCCTAACATCACTAGGGTGTAGAGTTAGCTGATGATTAGCCATGGAGTCGCATGCTGTGATTTGACAGGGCTGAAGAAGTGAATCAAACAATCCTATCCTTAAGGAATTTTTAATTATCAGTTTCCTACACTTCTCTCCTTCCTTTTTCCTTCTTTCCTTCCTTTCCTTTTCTTCCTTCTTTCTTTGTTCCTTTTTTCCTCCCAAGCGTCAGTGTAAGAATCAGGTTATGCAAAAGTATTTTCATGACAATATGATCAAATTTTATACTGAAATGGTATAAAACAGTTTCAAGCCCAAGAGATGTATCTAAGACCTTTCAATTTTTATTTAATTTTCAACTTGTATTTAAATAAATTAACACCCCATTTTCGTGACCTTAAACTATGCCCTCTTGCCAGAAGCAATAGGAAATAAAGCATCTCTTTTTATGACATAATTTTACTGTTGGTGGACAGAAATAGCTTTTAGAAGCAAATGATACTGTTGTTTAAATATCTCCAGAAGGAACAGTTTAATATTAATTATGTTAATACCTGCACCAGTCTTTGGCAGATGTTCTCAAATGTCCAAATGGATGACACTAAATAAACCAATTTGGAAGCTGATCTGTTCTGTGATGTAAGCGCACTTCTTAAGTTGACACTTCTTAGTGGCCTCTTGAGCCAGAGCTGTGCTACACTAGACCTTGTGCTGTCTTACAATAATTTTAGGATCAACAAAGTTAAGACCAATTTGGTCTTAGTATTTTCCAGGACAAAATAATCTCTTCAATAACCACTGTATCAATGTTATTTCTGAAAGCAGAAAGGTGGGTGTGTGGGGGGTAACTCAACTCCAAACTGGTTTAGACAATTAGATGCAAAGGTATTTCTTGGAAAAAAAAATTGGTCTTGTGCCACTTACCTGCCTTAGTTCTGCCTCTATGCTATCATTACTGTTGGTACACAGTTTTACCCTCTATGTGAAGTCATATTTAAGTCAGGAAATGGAAATCTCCTGCTGGAGTTGTACCATTAGCTGCCACAGAAAGGCCTTCTGAGCATGTTGACCAACTAGCTTACTTTTCAAAATTTAGAGATAGGAAGCAGGTGGGTTGTTGTTTAGTTAGCAAAATATGACATCTGTATTTTATGCTTTCAGCACTAATCTTAAGCTTTAACTGACATATAGTTACTGTCAAAAGACCATCTAGAACAAGTGATACCTGGCGGGGTAACCCAGTGAGATGCAGCTCCACCCCCACCCTGAGTCCTGAATGCCATTTAATCACCTTCCTGGAGACCTTGGAGCTCAGCCTCCTACTTCAAGTCTTGGCTGCCGTGTCTCTAAATATTACATCAAAGTGCCACTGAAGATTTTATTCATTTTTTTAGTAGACTTTACTATTCAATGTCTGTATTTTTTAAATCCCTGGGATACATTTATTCAAAAAATGTGTACTTATTTCTCAGCCTAAAATGTGTCAGGAGCCTAGAGTTTTTTTATATATCTATAATCCCCTTTTCTTAAGTATTTTATTTTCTGCATCTACACTTTAGGGTGTGTGTGTATGTAGCTGCATAAAAATAATTGTGAGGAATTTTAGGGTATATAGAGTGTAAAATATAAATGAAAAAAATAAAGCTTTGAATGATTGCTATCTAATTTATTTTGCAGAGACTCTGCAGAGGAGGGGCTAAAAGGAATTATGTTTGGTCACAATGAATTCTTTGTATGATTTCTATTATTATTTAATAATCAATTTAATTTATTTTTCATTGTTGTTGCTATTTGATTTATTTAGAAGATTATAACATACTTTTAAAGGCCATGATACTAAGTGTTCAGACCCTTACAAATAGAAATTGCTGTTTTTGTTAACCATGCCATAATCTGAAGGGTGTCCCATAAGTCTCCCATAAAGTTGCCCCTTTATGGGGAAATGGGAAATTATAAATAAATGTACTCATTTATCCAATTTAAATCTAAACCTAATTAAATCTAACCCCAAAATTAATTATAAAATTTTACAAAACATTTACAAAATATTCTCCACATGTTGGCTGCCTCTTTGTAACCTTTTCTCCCCAAGCAGATACTCTCATCCCCATTTAATCAGTCATCTGTGATAGAACTTTTATAACAAGATGTGGCATAATTTTTTAAAGAAAAATATAACACTTTTATACTTCACCATATAAAAATTTTCCACCCCATTGAATTTAAAAAGTTTTAAACATCATTTCGTAAAACATTAAGGAATTTGAGTTTAGATGAAGTGAACACAGTAATTTCTAACACTTAAGGACAACCATGAATGGCTAGAATGCTGTTTTAATATTTGATCAGAAATATTTGATGAATAAATTTCACTTCTTGAAATTGTAGTATTTTATTAAACATTTTTACTATTTTTTTCTAAGATGAGCAAATGGATAAGCTTGAAATGTTTCTCAAGTTTTACAAGACCATTCTCTGACTCTTTACTGTTATGCTTTGAGAAATATGTTTGAGTCAAAATATAAGTTAATATCTTAGATTTAAATTGGATAATACATTCTTAGTTTTAAAAACACATTAGGTACCCTGTTTAACAGTTTTAAGGGTACATTCTACAAACTACTTTAAAAGTTATTGAGGTGAGTACACTATCATTTCAGAGATAAGAGAACTTATATAGGGTGAAGAGTTGGTTGAATGAGGTCAGAATTTCTGGTAAGCTTGTCTAACTCAAAGAATGATGGTCTTTAAAATGCTACCATATTAAAAAAATCCTTCTGTATACAGTAGAACCTCTGGAAGTTGACCCAAGGGAATGTAAAAGCTGATCAGCATGCAGAGGTGGTCACCATAAGGAACTAGGCCTACTGTACTGATATGTACATGTGGTGCATGTCCAGTATATGAAAATTAGGTCAACTTAAGGAGGTGGTCAGTGTAGGGAAGTGGTCAGCTATGGAGCATCTGTTGTATGTGGGCAGGATGGGGGGAGGGAGCATGACAGCAGAAGAAACCTCCAGTGATCATGCCTCCGCGTGAACACCAAATTTAACAGCTTTCCATGCAAGAAAGCATCTTCAGAGGAACCAAAAGTAAGTTTAGTAATCATAGTATCTGGTTTTAACATTATATCAAGGGAAGAGCTGTTGATGAGGGCAGAAAAGTTATTTTTGCATTGCCTACACCTAACTCTTCAATGTCCAGACACTGACAAACATCCACCAGCATTCAAAGCATCCAGAAAAACATGACCTAACCAAAAAAACTAAACCAGGTGCCAGTGACCCAGCCTGGAGTGGTGGCGATATGTAACCTTTCAGATGAAGAATTCAGAATAGCACTCCTAAAGAAGCTCAAACAAATTTAAGACAATACAGAGAAAGAATTCAGAAGCCTACTAGAGAAATATAACAAAAAGATTAGAATAATTAAAAAATTAAGAAGTTCCACAGCTGAAAAATCCAATTAAAAAATGGAAAAAACACATCAGAGTTTCAAATGTCGGGAGAAAATGGCATGAAATGGTCAAGGTGCTGAAGGAAAAAATCTTAACTCTAGATATTATATCCTGCTGAACTACGTTGTACACATGAAGGGCAAATAAAGACTTTCTCAGACAAACAAAAGCTGAGGGATTTTTATCAACACCAGAACTGTCCTACTAAAAATATTAAAAGTGCTAAGTACTAAAAGGGTTTCTTAATGAAAAATAAGAACTCACCTGATGGTGCACAGCTCTCTAGTCACAGTGGGTGCACTGAGACAGAGGCATCGTTGCTGGACTCGTGGGATATAAGCCACAAACTATCAAAGATGCACACAACATTTTGAGAGACATAAAAAAATATGGGTACAAATAATGAAAAGTTAAAAAGTGGGAGAGGATAAAGTTAAAGGATAGAATTTCTGTTAGATTTATTATTTTCTTGTCTGCACGTATGTCTGTAAGAAATTAAATTGTTACATGTCTAAAATAATCGGCTATATTTTTTGCAAGCCTTATGGAAGCCTCAAATCAAAAAACCTACAACAAATACTCAAAAAGTGAAAAGCAAGAAATTGAAACATATTACCAGAGCAATACATTTTTACCAAGGAAGTAAAGGAAGGAAGACAGAATGGAAAGAAGGAAGGAAAGAAGGAAGGACCACAAAACAGCCATAAATCAAATAACAACTTGGCATCAAGTGCTCACCTATGGACATAACATTGAATGTGAAGAGCTAAACTCTCCAATCAAAAGACAGAGTGGTTGAATAGATAAAACACAAACCTGAGGTATTTGTTGCCTTCAAGAAACCACTTCACAAACAAAGACACACTTGGACTGAGAATAAAGTGATAGAAAAGATATTCCATGTAAATGGGACAGGTGAATAGCTTTACTTTTGTCAAACAAAATAGAAATATAAAAACTGTAGAGGACTCCAAGAGCTGAATGGCCTCTGAGAAAGATGATTTGCAGCTTGGGGACAGACCCTCAGGCAACTCATCCACAGGTGTTAAAGCTTAATCATCCTCTGGAGTCTCAGAGAGAGTGCCCCTTTCCGTGGCAATCTGTAAGCACGCAGCCATTGTCTAATACTCCCCTCATCTGTTATGTACCTTCTCAATAAATAGTTACTGTGGAGGTTGCTTGGGGCTACCCTGCACTTACGGTTATCCTACCTCTTGCAAGTTTGTACTTCAATCTGTGTCACACCTGTTTCTTTCATGCAGCGATGGGGACAGGGTGATAGGGGTCGTGACAAAAAACTTTAAAATGAGACAAAGAATGTCATTATTTAGTGATAAAGGCATAAATTCAGCAAGAGGATATCACTGTTTTAAATACTTATGCACCCGACATGGGAGTACTCAGATATGTAGAGCAAATATTATCAGAGCTACAAAGAGGGATAGACCCCAATATAGTAATCATTTTAAACCTAAACACTCCATTTTCAGCACTGTACAGATCATCCATACAAAGAAGTGAACAAAGAAACATCGGCCATAACCTGCACTATAGATCGAGTGGACCTAATAGATATTCACAGAATGTTCCACCCAAGAGCTGCAGAATTCACATTCTTCTCAGCCCATGAGCAATCTCAGGGATAGTCCATTATGTTAAGCCACAAAAGAAGTCTTAAAATACTTCAAAAAATTGAGATCACAGCAAGTATTTTCTCTGATCACATGGAATAAAACTAGAAATCAAGGCCAAGAGGAACATTGGAAACTGCAAACACATGGAAATTAAACAATATGCATCTGAATGATCAGGAGGCAAATGAAAAGATTAAGAAGGAAATTAAAAAAAAAACACCTTCCTGAAGCAAATGAATGAAAACAGAACTTGTCAAAACTTATGTGATACAGAAAAAGCACTAATAAAAGGAAAGTTTATAGCAATAATTGCCTATATCAAAAAAAGTAGAAACTTCAAATAAGTAATCTAATGATGTATCTTAGAGAACTAGAAAACAAGAGGAAACCAAACCTTAAATTACTAGAAGAAATAAACCTCAGAGCAAAAATAAATAATTTTCAAACTATTAAACCATATAAAGATCAGTGGAATGACCAGTTGTTTTACTAAAAAGATGGACAAAACTGACAAATCTTTAGCCAGACCTAAAATAACTAAAATCAGAGATCATAAAGGACATTACAACTGATTCTGCAGAAATACTGAAGATCCTTAGAGGGCACCATCAGCAATATGCCAATATATTGGGCAACCTGGAATAAATAGAGAAACTCCTGGACATAACCTACCCAGATGAAACTATGAAGAAATTCAAAACCTGAATCAACCAATAACAACTAATGAGATAGACTCAGTGATATATAGCCTCCCATCAAGAAAGAGTTTGGGCCCTGGTGGCTTCACTGCTAAACTCTATGAGCTCTGAGAACAGCAGATCCTGCTTACACTATTCCAGAAAGTCAAGGGGAAGGAAATACTTCACAATTCATCCTAGGGGTCTATGAGGCTTGCATCACCCTGACACCAAAACAAGACAAAATGGCAAAAAAAGAAACCTGTGAGCCAATGCCTCAAGTGATCACACACAAAACCCTCAGCAAAATGCTGCAAGCAAAATTCAACAGCAGAGTAAAAAGACCACTCACCATGGTCAAGTGGGGTCCATCCCGGCATGCAGGGATGTTTCAGCATATGCAAATCAATCAATGTGATTCATCATACCAACAGAACAAAGGACAAAAACATATGATCTCTTCAGCTGATATTGAAAAAGTATTTGATTAAACTCAACATCCTTTCATGATGAAAACTCTCAGGAGCATAATATGCAGGCACTTATCTTGACAGACAGAAGCCACCAAAGGCAGACCCACTGCTAGTGTCACAGTGAATGGGCGAAACTGAAGGTCTTCCCTCTAAGTTCTGGAACAAGGTGAGGATGCCACGCTCACCACTGGTATTCAGCACAGCACTGGAAGTTCTAGCGTATTAGTCAGAAAAGAGAAGGAAATAAACGACATCCAAACTGGAAGGAAAGAAGTCAAATCCGACTGTTTTCACATGATATGAGCTTGCATTTTGAGAAACCTAAAAGCTCCACAAAAAACCTATTAGAACTGATAAACAAATTCTGTAAATTTGCAGGATACAAAATCAACATACAAAAAGTCTATACCAATTCTATATGGTAACAGTAAACAATCTGAACAAAGGAACCAAGAAAGTAATCCAATTTTTAATAGCTGCAAATAAAATAAAATACCTAGAAATAAACTTAACTACAGAGCAAAATATCTTCCCAATGAAAACTATAATATCTCGATGAAAGAAATTGAGAGGACACAAGAAAATGGGAAGATACTTTACAGTCATGAAGTGGAAAAAGCATTAGAGTGAAAATGTCCATACTACCACATGTGATCTGAGTATTCAAGGCAAAATACCATCAAAATATTGTCACATTCTTTACAAAAATTAAAAAAAAATTCTGAAATGTACAGAAAAGATCTATAATAACCAGAGCCCCCCAAAAGGAGTGAAACTGGAGGAATCATATTTACCTGATTTCAAATTATTTTACAGAGCTATAGTAACCAAAACAGTGTGGCACTGGCATGAAGATAGACTCCTACACAGTAGAACAGAACAGGGAACCCAGAAATAAATCCACACATCTATGATGAACTTACCTCCAACAATATATTCAAGGACACACAGTGGGGAAAAGACAGATTCTTCAATAAATGGTGCTGGGAAGACTGGACTTCCATATGTAGGTGAGCAGCATTGGACCTCATCTCTCACCACATACAAAAACCCAGTCAAGATGGATTAAAGATGTAACTGTAAGACCTGCAATTATGAAACTAGTAAAATAAATACTGCAAAATGCTTCACGACATTGGTCTGGCAAGAACTTCTTGAGTAGAACTCACAAAGCACAGACAACCAAAGCAAAATGGGACACTTGGGATCACATCAAGCTAAAAAGCTTCTGCACAGCAAAGGAAGAGTCATCAAAGTGAAGAGTCAGCCCACAAAATGGGAGAAAATATTTGCAAATGACCATCTGACAAGGGATTAATACCTAGAATACACATGAAGCTCCAACAACTCAGTAGGAAAAATAAAATAATATGATTTAAAATGGACAAAGAATATGAGGAGACATTTCTCAAAAGAAGACACAGAAATGAACAGCAAGTTCATGAAAAAATGCTGAACACCATTAGTCATCATAGAAATGCAAACCAAAACTACCATGAGGCATCTCACCCCGGTTAAGATGTGTCAAAAGGTAGCAATGAATGCTGGTGAGGATGTGGAAAAAGGGGAACCCTGTGTTCTGTGGGCAGGAATGGAAATTAGTGCAAACGCCAAGGAAAAAAGTCTGGAGGTTTCTCAAAAACTGAAAATAGAACTACTATGTGACTCAGGAATCACCCTGCTGACAATGTGTTTAAAGAGGGAACTCAGTCTAGGGAGAAAACACCTGTACCCCAGGTTACTGCCGCACTGCTCACAGTCGCCAGATTTGGAATCAACCCAAGAGTCCATCAGTGGATAAAGGATGGATGGGTAAAATAACTGTGGTACAGACATACAATGGAATGTTAAATAGCACAAAAAAGGATGGAATCCAGCCATTTGCAGCTCATGGGCGGAATCTTATGTTAAGTCAAGTAAGGCAAGCTTGGAAAGGTGGACCTCGCGTGTTCTCCCTCACATGTGGGAGCTGAATATTAAAAAGCAGTTGATCTCATGGCTCCAGAGAGTAGAATAATGGTTCCCAAAGGCCAGGAAGGGTAGTGGAAGGAGAGGCTAAAGTGGGGTCTTTAATTAATTAATGGGTGCAAAAACGCAGTTAGATAGTTACATAGAATGGATGATATTTGATAGCACAACAAAGTGGATATAATCAACAATAAGTTATGGTCTATGTTAAAATAACTAAAAGAGTAACTAAATACCTGAGGTGCTGGATACCCCAATTACCCTGATTTGATTAACTCACATTGTGTGACTGTATCAAAACATCATATGTACTTTGTAAAGATGAACAACTATTATGCACCCATAATAATTAAATATTTTTTTTAAAAATGGTAGTTTGGCAGGCAAAGGGCAGGGGACTTGACTGTTGATTGTCTGGGGATGAAGTCATAGGTCAGGAAGCAGAAACAATCCTCTTGGGCTGAGTCCGTTCCCAGGTTGAAGACCAGTTGCATTGGCTCCTTGGTTCAGGCCACCTTGGGTCAGCTGGTTCCCAGAATGCAGAGTTCGAGAGACACTTTACTGACCAGCCTTAGGTTTCACGAGGGTGATATTGTCTATGGGAGCAATGAAAAAAGCTAATGATCCTCAGCTGTGTGACTCCTGAGTGGTAATTACAGGAAAGCAAGCTAGGAACAAGGGCTGCTTTTGTACATATAAAATCCACCTTCTATTGTAACGTTCATTTGTATACGAACTATGCCTGTACCTTTTTAAAAACTATGTCTGTACTCTTGCAGAGTTTTGGCTCCTACCACAGTTCCCACCTTATAGCCATTTTTAAATTCATAAATGGGATTTCAAACTTATTAATTACAACCTAAAATGCCGTATGTTTAGAAAGTTTTTTCAGATACCACCCATGTTCAAGCTCAAGCCCTGGTCTGTGGACCTTTTAAACCCTAATGCATTTAAGTATTCTTTTCTTTGGCAATTACCTTATTATTTCTTTTCTTTTTTTTTTTTTATTGTGCAATTTTATTTTATTTTATTTTATTTTTTGTATTATTATTTTTTTTTTATTAAATCATAGCTATGTACAATGGTATGATCATGGGGCATCATACATTAGTTTCATTTTATTCTGAACTTGCTTTTCTGTCTCATTCTGGTGCAGGAAGCAAATTCTTCACAAGACTATTTTGATATCATACCATCATTTTACAGTTAGTAGGACTTTAAATAAATTTCTGGTCTGTTCAATAATTTGTGCTTCTATCAACTTATATCTTCTCTTGGCAGAAACATTAGTCAGAGTGCATCCTGTATTTTTTTTCTTTTTCTATAAATTAAGTATCAGTTTATTGCCCACTTATTTCAGAGAAAAAGATAAATCACTTATATTGAGAACCTGTGATTTCCCAGTGAGTTAATTTGGCATGTATAGAAATTCTATGAGAGATTCAGAACAGCAAACTCTCACATCTGTACTTATAAAATTACTTTAAAATAACTTTAAATGAAAAATCAATGAAAATAATATGATGTTCCACAAAGAAGAAATGGTGTAATCACTCATGATGTTCTAAGGGGGAAACAGCATTTAAGGATCTCATTTTCTCATGAGATTTGTGGTAGAAACAAGCTGAATGCAAGTCATAAAATTTTGATCAGATACCGATTTTTAAAAATATTACAATACTCTTCACATTTTTTGGTAAAATTCACCTATTGTAATGTGCATTTCTTAATGTGATATTTATAACATACTGAGATTTAAATTTTATAAATTAAGAAACTGTGACCCAGAAATATTAAACAACCAAGATTATAGACATGGAGACTATCAGAAGTAGGACTTAGGCTCTGATCTTCTACTCGGATAATGTCACTTATTATATCATTCTGAGACCCTCCAGGAAAGCCACATTAATTCATTAGAAAGTACTAGGAATTATTGACATAAATCCTATTGGTTGTTTATTGGCAAGTAGTTTTGTTTCAGGTAAACTACCATGTCAAATAATTCTCATTCAGCAATTTTAGACTTTATGATTCCCACACTTTATTTCTTTACTTAATTTTTTCACCAAATATTTATTGATCACTTATTATATACCCTTTTTCTGGTAGAGATTGTAATTTAGTGAGAAAGGCAAAAAACAATTAGTTCCATTCCTGGAAGTGTGGGTAACCTGCCCACTGAAAACATTATAAAGCTAGATAGGTTTTTGTAAAGATTTCAAATTTGGTATTGAAACAAGATGACCATCAATTAAGAAATACTCAGAAGCCCAAATCAGAGTGAAAATGGGAACCAAAGAAATATTTGTTTTGTTAAATTGGCTACTATTTGGGATTTTCTGTGGGATCTTGGTGACCTGCATTGGCTGACTCAGGCTGGAGACGCAGGTGGAGAGACCACCTGCAGCTGAGCTCCCCACAGCAGCCCCTCAGAATAAGTGTGAATTAGAAACAAGGCAAACAAAAGGAATATAATAATTTACATTCCCACTAGCAGTGTAAAAGTGTTTCCTTTTCTCCACATCCACACCCAGCATCTGCAGCATCTGTGGGCCATTCTCAATGGGGTTAGCTGATATTTCAGGGTGGTTTTGATTTGCGTTTCTCTGATGATTAGTGATGATGAGCATTTTTTCATGTATTTGTTAGCATTTGTCTGTCTTCTTTAGAGAAGGTTCTATTCATGTCAGGTTTTAATTTTAATTATTATATTTTCTAATTTCTAGAATTTATTTGAGTTCATTCCTAAGTATCTTGGTCTTTTTACATATTCTCTTTTGTCTCATGTTTTCAATTCTTCTCTTGTGTCTTTAATAATTTAAGACATATTTATTGTATGTCTTTGTCAGGTCCTGGTATTAACTAAAGATGTTGGAAGGTTAAATCCTGCTGTTTATTTTCTTTGTTCACTCTCACCTTTGCTTAATTCTTTCCTAATGTATTTTATAATTTTAGCTTGTGATCTCATATTCCACATAACTTTGTAGATTCTTCAGATGTTTTATTTTTGGACTACAGAAACAGTGTGCTTATGATTTCTTAGGAGGCCAAGTCAAGCAAACTTGGCCATGTTATCTTCTTGTGCTGGAGGAACATTTTTCCTGGACTATCTCTTCACTAAGCATATGGTCTTTTGAGAATCCTGTTTTGAGTCAGAATCATAACAGGAAACAAACATTTGAGAAGCAACTATTATATTTATTGATTGTAAAGGTATGAGTGGCAAATGGAAACCACAAGAAACTTGAGGTTGACTGCATGGTGCTGTCACCACCCTCGGGCCTTAAAGGATGAGAGAAGGGAGATGTTCCTGGAATCTGACCTATGCTTATGGGACATAGTCAGTTTAAAGGAACCTCAAAGGGATGGAAACAGGGAAATAAATACCCTGACATCACTCTTCTTCTTCCCTCCATGTTTTTCTAGGGCTTTCCATTGACTAAGCCCAACTGGAAGACAGAGGATAAGGGAGCTCAGTGATACAGGGTAGAGAAGAACGAAGAGTAGATTGAAGGGCCAAAGAGTGGACATCTAGCCAATGACTTTATGTGAGTATCTCTTCTAATTCCTTTTCCCATATGATCCTCCAACTGTAAGCCTCTTGTTAATGGAGTCAGCAAACTTATCAGGGAAGCCACAGCCTCAGTCCATGCTGCCTTCCACCTCACTTTTTATTCCCTCTTCATTTTTAATCCTGAGAATTTCTCTTACTTTCCCATGAGTGAGTTCACTTATACATTTAAAAGGGTATTTGTACATTTTATACAACTTATCTATCTTATGTTTTAGGGCCATCTAATCCAGGTATTGCCATAAACAGAAGACACAAGTTATCTTCCCCAATCTTATACAGACACTAGGATGTAGATATTATGAATGGTTGAAAGAAAAAAAACAAAACAAAACTGAGAGTGGGTTAATTCTCAGGGATCACAGAACTACTACACCTGGGATTAGAATTGAGTCTAAGGCCCAGGCTTTTTCTATTACACTAAACATTGGGTGCAAATATCCTATGAATAGAGTGCCATTTTGAAAGAAAGAAAGAAAGAAAGAAAGAAAGAAAGAAAGGAATTCCTGCAGATTTTAGTAATGCTAAATCATCTGAAAGATTGACTGTACATTTCCAAGATAAAAGATAAAATAGGTGAAAAAACAAGAATTCTAAAGATTTATTAGTAAGGATTGGCATTAAAGATTATAGATTGCTTACTAATCCGACATTGCTTCTTCCATGAAAGATATCCTTAAGGGAAGAAACAAGTTAAATTGTAATAATTGATTTTCTTTTGGACGATATAAGACTATGAAACAAAAATACCCTGATTTCAGATTGCCTGGGCACTTAACAACTGTACTATGTCACTTCAAAATAGAACCAAAAGCCTCTAAATCAATAAAATGGCCAATGGATATTATGGAAAGAAAATAACATTTTAAAGTCCAGAAAACCACAATCTAAGTTCAGACTCAGGTGATAGGAGTTGATGACAGAGAGAAGAAATTCTCATTTCAGGTCAGACAATTGTTTCAAAAACAGAGGCAATTCAAAATGAAGATACGTTAGGTATATTAGGTCAACTATATTTTAAAACTTTTGTTTTTCAAGAACAATGAAAAATTCTGCTTTGTTGAGAAACTGGAACAAAGACAAAAAAATCTCTCTCAAATGCAATGAGGTACATAAAAATGTCAGAAGTAGTAGATGTAGTCCAAACACTGAATAAAGTTTGGAATGACATTTAGAAAATATTACTGACTTTAGAAGAAATAATCAGAATTGGTTTCATTACTTAAAGTAAGAAAGCAAGGAATTTTCTTCATATGTATATTTTAAAGTATCATTTTAGGAAATGTTATTTAGGGAGTAAATTTTTCTTGACTGTTTGCATGAGGCCACATTATCAACATTCTGTGATCATCAAAAGGCATCTGTTATTGAGTGCTGGAGGAAATTCATTTTAGAATGCATGTTGAAAATAGGGAAAATTAATTCTGCAGCTAAAAAAATGAAGACATGTTTTAATTTTTTGAAAATATTTGATAAAGGCACATATTCAGATTCTAATTCAAATTCTAATCAAGTTTATAAGGTATCAAACGAATTTTATAAGTTAATCTGGTTCTATTTTTGGTATACTAACTGGTAAACTTGCTGTGAGGATGTCAGGTGAACAAATACTATGTTTTTATAAGAAACTATACATGAACCAGGTGATACTTAATTGGAACAATTGAAAAATGATCTTAAAATTTAAAAAGTAAAAGATTTGAATTTAACTACATAGAGTAGAGTACTAATGTATAGACCAATTAAATATTAATAACCACTTAACACATAATGAAAGAAAGATGCAGGCCAGGCCTGGCGGCTCACACCTGTAACCCTATTACTCTGGGAGGTTGAAGCAGGAGAATCACTTAAGCTCAAGAGCTTGAGACCACCCAGAGCAAGAGTGAGACCCCATCTCTACTAAAAACAGAAAAATTATCCAGGTGTGGTGATGCTCACTTGTAGTTCCAGGTACTCAAGAGGCTCAGGCAGGAGGTCTGCGTGAGCCCAGAAGTTTGAGCTTGCAGTGAGTGATGATGACACCCACAGTATTCTATCCCAGATGACAGACTGAGACCCTGCCTCAAAAAGAGAAAAGAGTGAATCCCTCCCTCAAAAAAAAAAAAAAAAAAAAAAAGAAAAGACGCAATATTTCAGTAAAATACAAAAAAAAATTATTGTATTTTGCTGACCTAAAAAAGATCAAAAGCTACATGGAAGAAATCCCTTTGGTCTTATTAGTCAAGTGCTGCTCTGAAATACTTTTTCTAAACACTTGGCATCTAAAAACAAATTGAAGCACACTCAATAGGCCTAACGCAAGCTGACTCCTATATTCATTCCTTAGACACAGAATGTTTCTGTAGAGAATAATCTTTGTCCCTTTTAATAATGTGTTGGCAGAAGGGGACACATTCTTGAACAAGGGTGACAAATAATCAGGGAGCCCACTACAGAAACTGGGGTTTCAATGCAATAAAACATCAGGTCAGTCAGCATTCAATTTGGGAAATTGCTACTGTGATTTTATTTGGGGTTAAAGGTTTTAGAAAATACTATTTTTGTAATCTAGAGCACTTCATTTTTCATATATTTAAAAATGCATTTGTTTTACAAAGTGAGGGCTATTCTGTTATAAACTAGATGTTTGCAGCTTCCTCTACCAAATTCCCATGTTGAAGCCCTAGCCACCGGTGTGATGGTATTTGGAGCTAGGGCCTTCTGGGCTAGGTGAGGGTCAGCTGAGGTCATGAGAGTGGGGTCCAGGTTGGAGGGGACTGGTGCCTTTACAAAAAGAGACACCAGAGAGATTGTTCTCTCGCTTTCTCTACCAAGTGAGGGCACAGTGAGAAGTTCGCCATTGTCAAGCCTGGCTCTCAAGTATGGGGCCATCCTGATCTTGGATGTGCAACTTTCAGAACAGTGAGAAAATAAATTTCTGTTGCTGAAGCCACTTGGTCTGTAGTATTGTGTTACAGCAGTCAGAGCAGACTGATTCAGCAATATTTAAACATGTGGAACTGGCTTTGGAACGGAGTAATGGGTAGAGGCTGGAAGAGTTTTGAGGTGTAGGCCAGAAATATGAAGGTTAAGGGTGACTGTGGTGAGGTCTCAGATTCTCAGGAAGCTGTTTTAGAAACTGGAGGAAAGATGATCCTTGCCATAAAGTGGCAAAGAACTTGGCTGAACTATGTTTTGGGAAGCTAAAACTTGCGAGTGATTAAATAAGATATTTAGCTGAGGAGATCTAAGTGTTGAAGGAGTGATTTGGCTCATCTGAGTGCTTATAGTAAATTGTGAAAGGAGGGAGACGAACCAAAGAAGGAATTGTTAAGCAAAAAGGATCCTTAACTTGAGGATTTGGAAAAAATTCTCCATCTACCCATATTGCAAAAAAAAAAAAAAAAAAAGAGAGAGAGAGAGAGAAAGCTACTTTCAAAGAGAATCCCAAGGGTGTGGCTGGACTACCACTTGATGAAGAGTTTAAGGGATTATGTGAGCTAAAATACTCCAGTTTGAACAGACAGGGAAACAGAACAAAATGAAGAAGGCTGTCAGACTTCTCAGATTCCACAGGAGGGGATGATAGAACTATTCAGCTGTGGGAATAATAGTTCAGGGAAAAATGACCCTGAAAGTGATTCAAAGAATATCGGGGCCACAGCCTTGTTTAAATAGGCCAGATGGCCTCTACCTGCAGCCTCTGGGGCAGAACTGCTTGGCAGAGTCCTGAGGATGGGACCCCACGAGCCATGGTGGCAACTCTGCTTTCTCTGTGGGCCTGGAGGGCAGAGCATAGAACCAAGAAGGATTATTCTTCAGCCTTAAGATCAATGGAATTTGTGTCGCTAAACTTTGGAGTTGATCAAGACTTGTCAGCCTTTCCTATTTCTCCCTTTTGGAATGGGAATGTCCAGCCTCGCCCTGTCCCACCATGATATTTTGGAAGCACATAACTTGTCTATTTTCACAGGTTCACAGCTAGCGAGGAATTTTGCCTCAGGATGTACTATGAACTCTACCCCAAGTCTCACCCATGCCTGATTTAGATAAATTAGATGAGTCTTTGGACTTTAAAGTTTAGAGTTGATATGGAATGAGTTAAGACTTTTGGAGCTATTGGGATGGAGTCAATGTATTTTGTATGAGAGAAAGACACAAATTTTGGCAGATTAGGAATGGAATATTTCTGAGTAAATGTTTGTGTCTCCCGCACAAATTCATATACTGAAACCCCAAACACCAACGTGAAAATATTTGGCGCCTTTGGGAAGTAATTAGGGTAATTAGGGGAAAAAAGGCAAGGGACTTTTGACTTTGACTTTTTTTTTTTTTTTTTTTAAGAGAGAAGGTTGATTGCCCAATAAAATATATAGAATCCTGAATTAATGTTTCTATGTGGTATTACTTACATACTGAAATCTCAAATTATTATGTAGACAAATGTGTCAAACATTTTCTTTTTGGTCACTGGTTCCAGTGTCATTTTTAGAAAGACCTTTTCCACCCAGTTACATAAATGTGTATCTCTATTATTACTTCCGGTTTTACACTTCTATCATCTGTAAACTATCTTATTTTGATGAAGTATGTGTACAGATTTCTAAATATATTTACCATGATACTTGTAAGAATTAAATAAATTATTAGACGCTGGTATTGTTACCAGTGTTGTATATAATATCAGCATGAACAAATATTTACTGCAATAATAAATCATAATAGAGAATAGATAACATTATCAGAGTATGTCGTATATTTATTTGGTTTCTCAGGATATTGCATCAAACAAACTGCATTAAAGAGGGAAAGACTATGAGTCAAAATATAAAATAATCAGTATTCAATTTTATGTTAATCATTTATTTCATTATTTTTCTCCAAAAGCTCCACTAGCAAAATAAATCTATAATTCTGATGATAGTGAATAATGATTTCAAATATAGTTCATTAAAATAAAAATGAGGAGAGGAAACGAGCCACTACCTTTAACTCCCTATTTATGTGGAAGGTAAATTGGAATAGATGTATCCATGAAGAGTTTCCATCATCAGAGAAGCCACTTGTTTCTTACTAATATATTGCATAGTAACATTTCCTACATATTCATAATTTGGGGGGAGACTCTAACAGGATTTTCCGGATGATTATGTTATAATTTAGCTAACTGTAAAGGAGAATTAAATTATTTCTTTCTTGTAAAACATCCTGAATTATGTTTACATGTTTTTAATATTAGATTTGGTTTACCGAAGGGCAGCAGCCAATGATGGGAAGTGCTTAAGGTAGAAAGCTTTGAAATTTTTATAAGTACTAAATGAGAAGCTGTGGTTTCTAATCTCAGAAAACCTGACTTTCAAAATGTCTGCTCTCCAGAAAGCTAAAGTTAAAAAGACAGACAACAGCAAGCTTTGGTGAGAAGAATTTCCACACATTGCTTTTGGGAATGCAATTGATACTACCCCTTTAAAAACCTGTTTTTAACTCGAGTTAAATATATACCGACCATATGATCCAGAATTTTACTCTTAGGCACTTATCCAAAGCAACTGAAAATCTATGTCTATCAAAAGATATATACAAGAATCTTCCTAGCAGCCTTATTCATAATAGGCCTGAACTAGAAATATATTCAATAGATAGTTAAATTGTAGCACATTCACACAATAAAATATTATACAGCAATAAAGAAAAAAATTGCTGCTATAGTTGCAACACCTGGGTGAATCTCAGATGTGTTGGATGATTTTATTCACTTGAAACTTAAGAGCTGACATAAGTAATCTATGATAACGGACATAAGAATAGTGGTTGTTTACTTCTTGGGTGTGAGGTTAATGAGGAAGAAGCAGAGAGAACCATCAAGGGTGCTGGAAATGTTCTAGCTTTTAATTTGGGTAGTGGTTACACAGTATATGCACAGCAGAATTAAATACACTGTACACTTAGAGTAATACATTACCTCACCTTACTGTAGGTATAGCCTGCTTATTTCACAAGAGAAAATGTCTTCTGCTGATGGTTTTAACTGGATGAAAGTTGGAATAAATATATTCACATTCCTCCCATCATTAAAACAGAAATCCTTAGCCCTGTGTCTGCCCCTTCCCAGGATCTGCCTATCTCTGTCCTTTCCCTTACAGAAAAAGTTCAAAGATGTCTGTGCTCACTTGTTTTGGTTTTTCATCTTGTAGTCTTGCTTCAACCACCATCCTCTTCCCTCCTCTGAAATGCTCCATTCAGTATCCCTGATACCCTAGCTGTTATGTCTAATGGATAATTTCCAGCTATTTTATCACCTGTTTGGAACATTTCACACTCTTGACCTCTTACTCCTCCTTGAAAGTCTCTCCTCCTCTTTTCTGCAGTGCTGCCTTTCTGGTTTTGCTGTTGGTTTCACTCCCGCCTCTCAGTGCTGCTTTGTAGTTCCTGCTTCGTAGTTCCCGGGGCTTTACCTCTGCTTATTCTTTAATCCCGCTGCTCCTCAGGCTTCTCCCCAAGCACACGTCATCTCCCATGACATACTCTGCCCGACCCACCTCATCCATTCCTGTTGCTTCCATGAATACTTGTAGCATTTGCTTCCAGCCTAGATTACTTTATTGAAGTCCACATTCACTTACCCAGCAGTCTATCAGGCATCTCCACTTTGATTTCCCCCAAGTATCCAAATTTAATATCATTATCCTGCCCCCAGGTCTTCCCTTCTCGTAAGCACTACCTCAGTGAATGGCATCCCATTTACTCAGATGACCGCATCAGAAATTTTTGAGTTATCTTTTATTTATTCCCTTCTTTCTTTGCTCAGATACAACTGATCTTTTGAATTGTATTTAATTTCTTCAACTTCTTTCTATCTTCTGAATTATACTGATATTCTTCTACTTCTTTCTACTCTTACTGTACTAATGGAGTTCAGGTTCACATCACTGCCTACCTACATTACACCAGCATCCTTGTCAGTTTTCCCCCCTTCTCACTCATTTTCCACAGTAAATTTCTAAGATGCAAATTTGGTCATATTATTCCTTTGCTTAAAACGCCTCAATGGATCTCCATTGCCATCAGGATAAAAGCCAATTCTTTGATACATCTTTTACAACAAGGCTCTCACCTCTCCAGCCTAGTTTCTCTCTTCTGCCTTTTTTTTTTTTTTTTTTTGAGCATAGTCTTACATTGTCACCTGGGTAGAGTGCTGTACTGTCATAGCTCACAGCAACCTCAAACTCCTGGGCTCAAGCGATTCTCTTGCCTCAGCCTCCCGAGTAGCTGGGACTACAGATGCCTGTCACAACGCTTGGCTATTTTAAGAGATAGAGTCTCCTCTTGCTCAGGCTGGTCTCAAACCCCTGAACTCAAGCAATCCACCTGCCTTAGCCACACAGTGCTAGGATTATAGGGCTGAGCCATCAAACTTAGCCTCTTTTCAGCTTTTTTATTATTACACTACAGCTTTATATTAAAACTACTTTCATGCAGCCAGGTGCAGTGGCTTACACCTGTAATTCTAGAACTTTGGGAGGCTGACATGAATCACCTGAGCTCGCAAGTTTGAGACTGGCCTGAGCCAGAGCAAAACCTTGTATCTAAAAAAATGGCCGGGTGAAACTTGGTAAATGTGGAATGTAAATGTCTGGGCACAATAACTAGGAAAATGCCAGGAAGGCTATGTTAACCAGTGTGATAAATATGTGTCTAATGGTCTATGAAACTAGTGTATGGTGCCCCATGACCACATTAATGTACACAACTATGATTTAATAAAAAAATAAAAAAAAAAAAGAATAAACTGAGTTGGCACATGCACCCACCCCCCCCCCAAAAAAAAAAGTACCGGTGTTGTGGCTGGTGCCTGTAGTCCCAGCTACTTGGGAGGTTAAGGCAAAAGAATCACTTGAGTCCAAGAGTTTGAGGTTGCTGTGAGCTGTGATGCTTACAGGCACTCTACCAAGAACAACAAAGTGAGACTCTGTATCAAAAAATAATAAATAAATAAATAAAACTACTTTCAGCTGTAGAATTTGCCAAGATTTCAGCCCATGGCCTTTGTAGAAATTCTGGTTGTCACACTTTATCCTTTCTCTTTACCAATTTTTATATATACTTAAAACCTCATCTTAGATATCTACATCACTTTCTTGGCAAATCCCCCCTAAATTCCCTAGCCTGCCTTAAGGATCACATCTGTGAGATCCCAGTACACCCTGTACGCATCCCTAGGATGACACGTATCATATGGAATGATCACCGCTTCTTTGCTTCTCTGTCCCCAGGGCAGTATAAACTTGATGAAGGCAGGGACTATGCTGTGTTCATTTTGTGCCCCCATGCCTAGTATAACACCTGACAGATTGGCTGAGTATTTGTTGAATGAAGAATAAGCCAACCATTTCTAAAGTACTATATATCAAACATCATTAATGTACTTACATGTGTAACTGTGCTATTAACAGACATCAGTAAATCAGATGATGTCTAAAGCATCATCTTTTGGCCATTTCTGGAAAAGGAACTCTATTCAAATGTTTTTTAACATCTACCATAGTACAGAGATACCAAGAGTAATTTATTTTGGCCCCATAAACTAGAACTCAGTATTTAGAGTTAGTGATTGAAGACCATGTCTTAATGACATCTGCCCTTCCCCATTCTTTTTTCTTTACAGGGAATATAAAGTAAACACCCTTTGCTTCTGTTCTACCACTCTCCACATTTGTCTGGGCAGAGCATCCCCTGGGGAACAGCACCACTCCCTCCTCCATTCCTGCAGCTCCTGCAAACCTGTTGTTTTCTTTTATGACCCTGCTTCCCTAGCCAGAGGCAATAGGTTAAAAGTGGACTGTGGACCTAAGCTGTGTCAATCATAGTACCAGTCCCCTGCCTCCAACTGATTCATCCAGAGATGGGAGCAAATCTATTCCTTTTCGGGATTTTTTTTTTAACTTTTCTCTGTAGGTGGAAGGAGCTGTCATGAGTGAGAGGGAATGAACTGTCACACATATGAGAAATAGAGAATCCACATGGTAGTTAAGTTCTAGATTCAGTTATCCTGAAAGTCACCCAAATCTCTTTCCTTCCCATATTTGGTTTCAACACTTTCATGAAGTTCTGTGCCAATTAATTCTCTTTTTGGCCTCAGTTCAGCATTAGTTACTGCCACTGCAACTAGAAGAATTTTGTCTAATTTAGAATGAAATGTTCTACCGCTGATTCTGTCTTCACTGACCCTACGAAATGAAAGCTCCCAACAGTTAACAATCTGGCTAAGTAATCAATACACAAAATACAGATAACTTGGTCATGTTTTACCACAGAGGTCTTCGCTAACTTAAACCTTCTGTATGTGTTCTCAGATTAATCCCTCTGCTATTTTTCTTGTTCAGAGGGAAAGATTTTGTGAAACATTTCTTGTTACTACCCTAGTTGTGCCTTTGAAATAGTGATTATTTTCAATGCATTTTTCTGACCTAGATTGACTGTCCTCTGTAGTCTACTACTTTTATACTGATGCTCCTCACACAAAGTGAATAGTACATAGAATTCTTTGCTTAATTAAGACTTCTAAAGGTTTTGAGTATATTTCACATTTAGGTAGACTTTCTATGTTCAAGACATGAAGACATGCTCTATTGAAAGAACTGAAGTACTTGCCTTAAATATGAATTATCAATATTGCACCATTTACATAGTAAAGATAACGCCTCCAGTTATGATTCAAAAGATCACAAATCGGACATTAATGAGACCACCTTCATATGGAAGAAAATTTTTGAATGGGGTAAAGGTGTGCTTTCCCAACATCGACTTCATAGAGTTGTATGAGGCCAAAAGGAGATGATGCATACAAGAGGGACAATCATCATGTCTTGATAACTTTGTGTTTATTGATTCATTAAGTCTTGTGATGAAAACGTGGTACCATAAAATGCTGATGAATTCAAAACATAGAACTCAGAATATTCAATTCCTGGTGCTGGAAGAGACATAAAATAGATGCCTAAGAAAACCATGTGTTTCCTTTCATTGATAAATCAAGCGATGTCCACGTGGAAAGTAAAGGATTAACAGCTGCGCTGAGACCCCCTTCCCTCTACTTGGGGAAGATGAGTGACCTCATCCAGGGCTCCTTATAAATATGCTAATAGTATTTGCCAGTGGAAAGATACCTTATCTAGCTTTTGGGCAGCAGAGATTTGGTCTGTTAGATTGTGTTTTGTAAATAAAGCAGCACTTTATGGATTTATGGGGCATGACCAGCTGAAGATTAAGAGGCAGTCACGTAAGCATTTTCTGTCTAACTAAAGAAGTACAAAACTGGTAACCCAGTGTGCTGGAATGGTTGCTTGTGCTGTAGTCCCAGCTACTCAGGAGTCTGAGGCAGGAGGATCACTTGAGCTGAGGCTTCAGTGAGCTATGATCAGTGCCAATGCACTCCAGCCTGGGAGACAGTGAGAACTGAGAAGGGAAGGGAAGGGAAGGGCCAGAAAGGAAAGGGAAGGGAAGGGAAGAGGAGAGAGCCCAAGAACCCCCAAATAGCATTTTTTTTTTTTTTTAGAGCAAAATGTTCACATAAAAAGAGAACAGTTTGAGGAAGCTGTGAAAGGACGGCCCCACCCAGATTGGGTTCTTGACAGTATCCTTTGTATCATTAGTAAAATCTGGATTGGGCTAAGCTGTGTGATACTCATGAGTCTACTTTGAACTTTCAACTCTTTGGTTAACACAATAAGTACTACATATAAGAAATAAGTAGCTGGTAAACGTGGCACATCAAAGTAGAGAAAGAAGGTAATTTTTAAAAATAGTGCTATTGAAATTGTTTAATATTTTGAAATTAATGGCTTTCTATCTCAGATTATGTACTAGAATAAAAAAAAAGGTAAACCACTTAAAAAGCTACAAAAAAATGTGTGAAACTATCACTGATTTTTACTTACAGATGCTTTTTCTAGGCAAATAAATGAATACATTAATTAAATAAAATAAATCAAAATTAAGAACCAGTAGAGAAAGGACTGGTAGACAAAGAACACCCGGGATGACATGTGTAGCTGGTAAACATGAGGAAATATACCTGCAATATATTTCACAGGTGTGGACTGAGTATATTAAGATTTAATAATAACTGAAAAAAAAAAATTAATGCTACCATAGGAAAAGGGCAAAAACGATAAACAAGTAATTGCCAAATACAGCAATATAAGATATCAGCAAACATAAGCACACTACATTACCAATCAAGGCGAACTCAAACTCTTTTAAAATGGGACACAATTTTCTGTGTATTACATTGGCCATGCTTAAGAGTGATGAGAACATCCGACGATAATCTAGGATCCTGAAAGGCAGTTGCTGATGGGAAGTGAAGATGGCAGCCAGAGAGGAGAGAACCTTCTGTGGGGGGCACAGGAGTGCACTGCCTGTAGCTGCTGTACCCACAGGACCCACCAAAGTGTTCATGCCAATGCCAAACTCTCCAGAGCTGCTAGCCAATGACCAAGCATGGTGAAACCTCCAGAACCAAGCCACTCTGCAATGCTGACTCTTCAGGCTTGGTAGTCATTGCTCAGGGGCTGCCACTGGCCTGGCTGAGGCTTTTTTGGTGCTGCACTGCTTTTTTATGCTTGGTGCTCCACCCTCCTCCGCCCAGCTTCCTCCCCCCCTTTTTTTTCACAGTGTCAGTCTGCTGAAAACTCTCCCTTCCCATTGCTGATCCTACTCTCCTCCATCTTTCTCAAGTGTTCCCTCCAAAAAATATCTTGCATTTCTTTTCCTAGAATACCCAACTGAAGAAAATTAATTAGTATAATCTATATGGAAGTCAATATAGTAACACTCTTTGACCCATATTATATTTTAAGAAATTTATAGTAAGGAAATGAGCAGATATATTTATAAAATCTTACACAGGATTCTTTGACATTGTTATTTATAATTTTAAAAAGTGAAAATAAGTTAGGGATAAGAAATTGAATACATTATTATATTCTATGAAACACTAGATGGTTGTTTAAGTTTAAAGATATTGGAAGTTACTTATACTCTTAAGTAATTACAAATGATACGTACAATACGAGTTTGATCTTGTTAAACTATATATGTAGACAAAATAACAAAGTATATACTCAAGGATATAATTTTAATTCTCTTCTTTCTTTCTTCCTTTTCTCTTCTTTCTGTTCTTACCTGTAATTTCTAAATTTTCTGCAATAAACACATTATTTCTATGGTAAAATGCATATTACTTAATTTATACCTATGGGGGTATTAAAAAACAAGTTAGCAAAAACATCAAAATATAATCAATGGTTATTCATTGGGTGATGATATTACAAATTATATTTTTTCTTCTTTACTCTCCTGAATTTTTCAAATTTTCTAAAATTAAAAATAATCTTCATTAAAATTAGATTTTACTGATTTTTAAAAAAATCAGTGTAAATCACTTTAGTGGAGAAAAGGTAACCTCATCCACAAATGGTACTGAAACGTTAGACGTTCATGTTTTCAAAGATATGAACTTAGTCTATACATCATACTTTGTACAAAAATTGGCTCAAAATGGATCACAACCTTAAAAATAAAACATAAAATTATAAACTTTTTAAAGAAACAGGGTCTTACTATATTGTCCAGGCTGGAGGATAGTGGCTATTCACAGGTATTTACTGCTAATCAGCATAGGAGTTTTGACTTGCTCCTTTTCCAATCTGGGCTGGTTAACCCCTTCTTAGGGAACCTGGTAGTCCCTGCTTTTGGGAGGTCACCAAATTGATACTAAACATAGGGTGGGCACCTGATCATCACAGCATGCTATAGCGTTTACCACACCAACTTCTGGGCTCAACTGATCCTCCTGTCTCAGCCTCCAGAGTCACTGAGACTAGGCAGGCACCTAGCAAAACCATAAAACTTTTAAAAGAAAACATAGGGGAAAGTCTTTGTAGCATTGGGTTAGACAAAGAGGTTTTAAATAAGACACCAAAAGCACAATTCATAATAGACAAATATTGATAAATGAAAATTCATCAACATTAAAAAAATAAGTTCTACAAAAATCATTGTTAAGAAAATAAAAATATGAACTTTAGAATGGGAACAACATATCTGACAAAGGACTTGGGTGAAGAATATAGAAAGAACTCTCAAAACTCAACAGTAAGAAAACAAACATATCAATAAAAAACAAGCAAAGGACTGAAATGACATTTCACCCAAGATGACATATGAATGACAAATAGGTGCCCAATTTTAAAATGGTTAAATCAAACAAAAGATATCAATACTAAGTTCTGGTGAAGCTGCAGGGAAATAGTAATTCTCATAGAGTACAGTGCCGGTTGGAATGCAAAATGGCACAGTCACTTTAGAAAACAATTTGGCCGTTTCTTATAAAGTTAACTATACAATGACTACATGACCCAGAAATTTTACTTCTAGGTGTTTACCCCAAACAAATGAAAACTTCTGTTCACACAAAGACCTGTATGTGAATGTTTGCAGGAGTTTTATTATAATCACCCCAACATCCTTCATTCTATGAATGATCAATGAACTGGGGCACATGTATACAATGGAATTCTACTGAGCAATAAAAAGGAATGAACATTCACTAACATGGATGAATTTCAAGGAAAATCAAGTAGAATCTCAAGTGCATTAGGCTAGTGAAAGAAGCTGGACTCAAAAGGCTGCATGCAACAGGATTCCACCTAAATGATGTTTTGACAAAGGCAAAACAATGAGGACAAAGGGCATATCAGAGTCTGCTAGGGGCTGGCTATCCGAGAAGGATTGACTCTGAAGGGGCATCATGGGAGAATGTTTTGCAAATGATGGAACTTTTTTGTGTCTTGAAGTCGGTGGAAGTTATGTACAACAAAAACTGAATTTGTGATGTAAGTTAAAAAAATTTTAAAACACTTAAAAAATTAAGTAGGGTGGCCAAAAGAAGAAAGTTTAGAAAATCTTGATTATTAAACCTCCCCAAATTAAGTTTTATAGGAGCATTCAAAACTTTCATAATAACAATTAAAATTAGCTATATACATATGATTTAGGCTAAGTGTATAAAATTATAAAATAATGCATCTGTATTAGATTTATCAACTTTTAAAATTCATAAATCCATTTCCCTCCTGTTTTCTTTCCTGTCTTTGTTTCTCAGTCTTCCCAGTGTCCCCAAGCAGCTGCCCACAGGCGTTTAACACCGATAGTTTATCCTGTGATTCTTCATGGACCAGGCTTGGAATAGCATAATGGAAAACTTACAGGAGCATATCGGAGCCAGCAGAGATATTCTTCACATGACAGTGTCTTTCATGGATCTTTAATAAAAGTCAAGATTCTAATACTAAAACTTTGTATCTGTGAAGGAATTTCCATCATCATCTAGAGCAAAATGGTCTGTGATGTAGTTTTCTGGGGTTTTGTCTTGATCCAGGAACAGAATTTAGAGAAACCCACATTCCTAGGTTATCTCTCTTGAATATAATGATTTTAGTCAAGCTTTTAGGGAGAGATAAAGCTTGGAGAATCCAAAATGAACATTGCTAGCTGATATAGTAGAAACTCTCTTAGCCAGTGTCACTGAGACTGATAATTGAGTGGTTAATATAGTCAGCTATACCTCTTCAACTGTTATTTTAAGCTGAGATCCATAATTGTACATTCATCTACAGTCTTCTGGTGCTAGAATAAGGTATTATCTTTGAATATGGATCCATTGATTGCAGTTCTTCATCAGACAAAAACACCATTCATAATACATCATCATCTCCAATTTGCACTTCCAATTTCTTTAAAGTATAACAAAAACTTAAAGATCCTTGGATGCATACCAAGTACAGAATTATTCTAGAATCTTATGATTGTTTTCATGCCCTTTTACAATTATCTGTCCACACCAAATTTGATAGCAATTTTTTTCTTATTAGTATATCAAATTAATTTTTATACTCACAGTTTTCTTTTTACCCTCCTATTTAATTAAATTACCTAATCAAAATTATAGCATACACAGATTTGAAAACCAACATAACTGACTCTTGATAAGTATACAACTCAACCGGTGGGGCCGAAGTTCATGGTTGGTACTAGAGGTATCTTGCACACCAACAAAAGGACATTAGTCAGTAGGTTTTTACAGAGGCAATAGAAAGTTTCCCTTAATTCTGTGACTCAGATGACTGTAGGTCAGTTAAACAAGTTCCTATAGTAACTGAAATGGAGGTATTCAGTGTTATTAAGTCACAGCATATCTACTTTATATACATTTTGTTTCAAAAAGTATGTGATATGTATGCAAAGCTGAATTGCAGGAATATTTACAAACAGTAAAGAATTCATCGTACAACAACTACTACTATCATTACTAAAGGTATTTGGGTTTTTTTATTGTTAATGTGCATGACAATAAACACCAGAAGGAACATAATACAGAGGGTGCCAACAAATATATACACATTTAAGAAAGGAAGAAACTGTATTATATTTGTAATCCTCAAGTCAGTTCAATTTCTGCAATTACAAGATGTGCTCAACCTGCCTGTATTCATCTTTTGTTGTTGGTATATATTGAGCATTACAGTTTTAATAGTTTTTTCCTTCCTTAAAATGTGTGTACATTTTTTGGGCACTCTCTGTATAATGGCCCTAGTTAACACAATTTATTTTTCTTCCTGCTCCCCTTCTCTGGGATCTCTGTTGTCCACTCTCTGGTCTCTCCACTTCCTCACCACAATCACCACCTTCTTGCTCCCATGGAAGTTTGCCCACAGAAATCAGAAATATCTTCCTTTTACTGGTATGGTTATAGGCTTTTGTATTCAAAATCAGCCCTGTCTCAAGATCATGAGTTACTTTTTGACTATTCCTTAATGTTTAATGAGGATATTGCCTTCCCAAAGAGACCTCCAGTTCTGAAAGCCCAGCTATGCGGGGCAAGACAAATGCATTTTCACTTTGCCAGTTACAAACTATCCTTCTCTGCAAAATACAGACTTAAATTGGCACTTGTAATTTATTTTAATCACAGTTGTACCCCCAAGGGCTTGTCTACATGGACACCCAATAACTAATTCTTTTTGAGACTTTTTGTTTTATCCATTTTAATTTCTATGAGTCTCTTCCAAAAGAGTACATTTTTGTCTTTTCCAAAATTGATACTAAGCTGTTCCTCTGACAGTAACTGGCCAAACACATTCATTCAGTTGCTTCTCCTAAAAGGTACTGGCAGGACTATTTAATCTCCATAAAAGAAGATGTATGTCTTCCTGTCTAGTCTGGAAGGAAAGGGAAAATCTAGTTCAGCCGAAAGCCATATGAATTTATTCAGGTTTTAATTTGAAATGAATAGGAATATGAGAAAGTCTTACTTAGTGCTATTTAAGATTGAAGCTTCTTCTGCTGGATAGCCTTTTCTGTCACTTAATAATAAACCCTTCTTAGCTTACAGCCTTTTTAAGGTGACCTTTTATTTTGCTCTTTGATTATGATGGTTAGCTGGACAGGTGAGGCTAGTAGAAGCATCTTCCCAGAACAGAGCCAGTCCCCTAAGGATTCATTCAAGATTCTTGTGGCTACTGTATCAACTAGGGGGTGCACTAAATATGTGACGTTCAAGCTGAGATCAAGAATCTGGTGTGTTTTCTTTGCTATGATAGAAAAGTGTGCCCATTGTAATAGATATGTCTATTCTGAGGTCTAAATCAGGTTAGGGAATAAGTACATGCTTCCAAGAACAGCAAACCTTCTTGGTAGGTGGGCCAGTAGCTGTTGTCTCTGCTTCCCTGGGCCTTCCTGTCTCTTCAGTGCTCTGATCTGCACTTCTGTCTCCAATCCTCCCCAGGCTGCTCATGTCATGTCTCCAAGAACCTCTGTCCTCATCTCACTGGACATCTCAGCAGCACTTAGCACAACTGTCACGCATTCTTATCTCAAGACAATTTTTCTCTTGACTTCCAGTGCCCTCTAACCCTAAACTCCAGGCCCCTCCTCAGTCTCCTTCCTTGCATCTTTCTCTTCTTCCTAAACTTTAAGAGTGCCTCAGTGCCAGAGAACCTCTGAGCTTTCTTCTGTTTCTATCTAAGTTATCTCCCTAAATGAGCTCATCCAGTCCCAAAGTTTTAAATGCCACCTCCATGCCAATGCCTTCCAAATTTAAATTTACAGCCCTGACCTTTCCTTCAAGCTCCAGACTTGTCCTAATGGACATTAGCTTCTAATGGATATTAATGGATGCCTAAGGAATTGCCAAGTTATTATGTTCAAACACAGCTTTTGATTTTTGCTCTCTCATTCCCCCAAAGGGTATCTCATCCAGATCTCCCTTTTTCGTAACATGGTCAGTGCTCAGGTCAGAATGAAGGACTTGTTTTTGACTTTTCCCTTTCCCTCGTCCCCCTCACTTCCGCTCCAACCTTCAATCCATCTGCAAGTCCTGCTGGACTTACTTCTAACAATACCACCAGGCGACTGATTCCTCCCTTGCCCAGTATGGTCTTTTCTTACATATTTTAAAAACATGAATCTCATCCTCCCATGGCTTTTCACTTTTCACTTTAGATCAGATCCACCTCTTCCCAGTGACCTGGCAAGGCCTTGCCAGGCCGGCTGCTAACTGTGTCCTGACCTTGTCTTGTCCTGCTCATTGCCTCTCCCCACACTCCAGTCTGTCAGGTTCTGGCCAAGTTTGTTCCTGCCTCGGGGTCTTTGTGCTCACTCCTCCTTCTGCCTGGCATGCTCTGCCCCAGATCTTCACTAGGCTGGATCCTTCTACTGTTCAGATCTCACCTCAAATGACTCCCCTTGGCTACCTCAGTCAGCTGCCCCTTCCCCCGCCCTGAGAGGTAGCCCACCTGCTCCCCCATAATCTTTTATATTACTATATTTATACACATTCTACTTCTGTAATTATTTTATTTACGTATTTGTTTCTTATTGATCATATGTCTCTTCTGGTGGGTATAAATACCACAAGGAAAAATCATGTCTGCTTTATTTCCTGGGGTCCCCTGCCCCCCCGCCCCCTGCCCGGCCTGACACATAGTGGGTGCTCAATAAATATTTGTTCAATGAACAATTGTAGCTTAGAAATAGATAAAGGGAGAGATTGGGTTCACCTTCAAACTTCTTCTTTTTTTTTTTTTTTTGAGATAGAGTCTCACTTGTTACCCTCAGTAGAGTGCTGTACTATCATAGCTCACAGCAACCTCAAACTCTTAGGCTCAAGAGATTCTTTTGCCTCAGCCTCCCAAGTAGCTACGTCTATAGGGCCCACCACAACACCTGGCTGTTTTTAGAGACCGGGTCTTCCTCCTGCTCAGGCTGGTCTCAAACTCCTGAGCTTAGGCAATTCACTTGCCTAGGACTCCTAGAGTGCTAGGATTATAGGATTACAGTGTGAGCCACCGTGTCTGGCCACCTTCAAACTTCTAACAGAGCTTTACTTCAATGCGCCAAAATATTAAGTGGTATAAAGCTTTGAATGGTGTGGAATTAATCTTAAAATCCAGGTCTTTTGTAGGTACATAATTTCATTTATTGAAGATAAAAATACCAGGTGACAATCTTTATGCTTAATCCTCATCCTGCTGGTTTCCAAGGCAGTGGTTTTCAACATTGGTTGTTCATTGGAATCACTGAGGAGCTTGAGTCCCACCCTCAGAGATGCTCATGTAATTGGTGTGGGTTGTGGACTAAACATCAAGACGTTTAAAAACTTTTCTGGAGATTCTAATATTCAGCCAAAGTTAAAAATGCCTATTTTAGGGCATATTTTTAGAACTCATGAAGTACATTTTCTAAAGCCTATGGAATCTGGAAAATAGAGCCACTTATCTGAAGACGTAGTATTAGAGATTTTCACAGTTTCTTGGTCATTAATAGAGGCTGGATAGAAAAGTCCTAACTCACCCTGGTGGAGTCTCAGTATCACCAACTACATCAGTCTCTCGAAGGTTTAGTACAGCCAGATAGCAACAAGTCTGGTGTCGTTTCAGAAGTAATGAGAAGAGAACTGAATGCAGATGGTGGGTGATGTTCTACTCAAGAGGAAAGAAATGGAGGGGCTGCAGATGTGATTCAATCAAGAAACTGATATGATTATCACCTGGGCCAGATCTGCAGATGGACGCGTTCTGAGGCTTAGCTTCCAGAGGCCGCTTGGGCAACAGGGAAGGTTGGCTGGTAATGATGGCCTTGTGATGGCCAGTAGCTCTGGGAAATAAAGGCACAGGCGTGGCAGTCTGAATTTCAGTCAGTGTGTGTATATTGATGGAGGGGGCAGTGTGGGAACATCAGGGATTCACGCTGCAGCGTAGCCTGAGTCAGCAGTGGATGTGGGCCAAGCACCCTGGTACCCAAATGCAGCATGGCCTGGCAACGGTGGTGATGGGGGAGGTGGGATGGGGGACATGAGAATTCCCAAAGAATGTGGGATGGGGGCTCAGGCCATTTCACGTGGGTACTAAATGTAAGAGTGGCCCTGAAGAACTTAAGAATTTAGAGAAACTTTGTTTCATTATTTATAGAGAGCAATTTGAGCAATGTTTTTACTTTCTCTATGAAATAGGAGACTAGATCACTTTTCTTTTTACTTATTGTTTTTAAATGGAAATAGTCTTTCAAATACCTAAAAAAAAAAAAAAAATCATAGTTGCTACTATAGTTAACTTCTAGAAACTAAAGGTTATTGACACTTGAAAAGATATTTACACAATTTCTCCTAAGAATAAATGTTCTTCTTAAGCCCATTCTGCCTCCCCATGCTTCACAGATTTATGTCTTATTGTTCCAGGGAGCTCTTTCTGATTGGGTTTATGAAAACAGAAAGCTGATATAGCCCAGGTATAGCTCCAGGTTAAAAAAAAAAAAGATACTACAACAAATTGTGGGGTTTGCACTGTTTAGAAAAGATGTAAGCCCTGATAACATTAATTCATTGTTCAGCTCTTCCCATGTATGGCTCGAATTCAGTTTTCATCACCTAAATTAGCCCAACTTTATAAATTTGTGCTTTGTGAGCTCCTTCCTTCTCGTTTTCTGAAAGACAGTAAGCATGCCAAAAAGATTTATGAAACAAAATCTTTCAGGACCTAAGATTCTCTCTAAAAACAGCACTTTCTGATAAGCAATGGGCAATTTTTATTCTTTAGTTGTGTTTGTGTGTACATGGCAACAAAGAGAGAAAGAGGGAGAGAGGAAGGGGGTGGGGAGAGAACTCTAGCAGGTAGAAATTAAAGCACAGAGCAGGTGAATTTCCAAGATGATTAAAAATTTTAACAGTCTAAACATATTAGTAAATGTTATGCCAATGTTATTAATAAAGGGGTTCTCTAAATCACCTAAATTCCTAAAATTAGATTATTGCTAATTCTTGCATAGAACATATACATATTCAAAATTATGCAAGGAGAAAAAGGAATTTTTTTTCAAGATCTATGAGTTTTTATTTTTATAGCTCCAGGACCAGCTACTGAAAATCTCAGTACCCAGCACACAGAAAAGTGCAAAATAAATGTAGGCTAAACAAGCAAATGAATGAACAAATGAACAGAGAGCATGTTTCCATGCCTAGAATGGCTGTGCATGAATTGACTGATGTCTCCAATGACTTTATGTTATTAATCACCCATTTTTTTAAAATAAAAGAATGAATAAAGTATTCTTTCTATAATAGCTTGCCGTTTTCCTTGGAAGTCTCTTATGAGATTTTCCAATACTGCAGAAAAACAGAAAAAGATGGATCTATCTTTTTTAAATCAGTGTGGTTCTTCAGGAGACATTTCTTTGGCTATCTAACATTGAACCCTTCTTCTTGTAGAGAGATTCCCCATTATTGATTGCATTTAGGGCGCACAGTGTGCACCATGGGAAGTGAAATGAGGACGGCCTGTCTCTCCCATCCCTGCAGTCAGAATGCTGCACGTGAGCAACTGGGCATTCCTACCAGAACATTGATGCTGGTGTGTGCCTGCAATCCAAGAGAAAGGGATGGTTAGGGCTGATCTGGGGAGGCAGCATCTAGCCCTGACACTGGCTCAGACAACATCCTGGCCAGCCCGTTTCTTTTATGTAGCCTAGTCAGTCTCCTTGGTTCCTGTCCACTTTTCCAAGTCCCTTCCCCATTTCCCCATTTGTTTCTATGATCCCTCCATAAATAAATGCTCCTATTTGCTTAAGATATCTACAGCCGGCTTCTCTTGCTTACAAAAAAAGTACCCTCATTGACATTATTGCTACGCCTAATCCTGGCAGTTATCAATAAAATGAAAGGAAAAGCAAAATGTTACAAATTATCTAATAAATATGAGCCACATTTAGACACTATTTGTGTTCTTCCAGTTGTGGCACAGTGGTAAGTGTAGGGCTTTGAATCAGGAGGATATGAGTTCAAGCACTGACCCTACCATTTATTGACTATGTGGCCTTGGGCAAGACACTTAATCTCTGAGGCTTCATTTCCTCACCTCCAACACAGAATAAAAATATCACACAGGTATGTTCCAAGGACAATGTGAGATTATTTTTATCATGAAAGCACTTTTAAATCTTGAAGCTATTTTTATCATTCCAGGCTAACAAAATCTCTTCTATATAATCTCATTTTGCACACACTCTACATCCATTATATATTTCCTAGTTTCTTTTTCAGATAGAGACTAGAAGATGAAGTACTTCTGGCTTCAAATTCTAGTTTTGAAAAGGACCTTATGCAATTACTTTAATGTAAGCAATAAAGCTTAAACTATGTTGAAAAACTGAATAGATGACATTGTTTCTCAATTCAAAAGCGAAGTTTATGTTTGAGCCAACCATCTCAAACCGACCATCTGTAAGTAGGAGTGTCTCCTACTTACAGGCACATGCACGGAGAGCTGTTCAAACCACAGCTCTTTTGCCTGGTGGTCCTTCAAAGCTGCCCTCCAAATACGTTGATTCTATCTAAAGTCAATGTGATTGAAATATGTTTTCCTGGTTTAAAATCAAAGTCCTGCCCAGGGAGGCTCTTAAATAGCCATAATGGAACTTTTCTGGCTGTGTGATGCAGGTATACAGCTACAGGAAGATTGTGAAAACTGAGGCAGAGAGGCAGAATATGGGAGGTGGCATGTTGCTTGCATAGCAAGGAGTACGGTCTGGACTCTGGTCAGTAGCCTTGAATGAAAGAGGAAGAAAGGAAACATCCCTTTGGGGGGTCATCCTTGTTTAAGTGCATCCCCCATCTATTTTGTGCTTAAACTTGTCTGCACATCAGAATCACCTGGGGATGTTAAAAAAATTCTGGAGCCCAGTCCAGGTACCATACCAAGTAAATCAGAATCTCAGAGGGTGGACCCCAGGCACTGGCATTTATTGAATTTCCCCAAGTGTTCCCAATGGGCATCATAAGTTTGGGACCACACAGTTGTTCTTATAACCTGTTTATTTCAGCAAAACCTGTGAATGGAAACAATATCTGAGAGTTTCTTTACCCTCATTCCTTTATCTACTTCTGGTTCTCTTGAACCTTAAGCTTGACAACAAAGTCAAGATGTCTTCATTACATATCATGCCATTGTGAAAACATTTTTAAAGGCCTAATCGCTTTTATAACAGAAAAATACTTGCCTTAAACCCAAAGTCATTTTCTAGTGTAATTGCCTTGATCATTTCTCTAAGGCATTCTTTCTGAAATGAAATATTCTATTCTTGGTGTTAAACCCCAGAGGTGCTATTTTTGAACAATCGAAATCTTTTTTTTTTTTAAGTACTGAAAAAATTCATTTTTCTAATCAAAATATAATCTCCCAAACTATTATTTTCCTTTGCACCCCCAATTTTTAAAGTCATCAGCTACAAGTTTGTACAATTCTCTTTTTCTGGATTATAATGAAAGATGCCAATGCAAGTATTTTTGGTTAAGGAATATTGGACTATGCAATAATAATGACAGCTGGCCCCTATTGAACACTTGCTATCTCTTTGATGTTTTGTTTAGTGTTTTATACAGAAACCCAGGGAAGCTGGTACTAATGTTATCCTCCCTTTTTCAAAGGTGGAAACTGAGGCTTGTAGGGGATAATTCTCTGAGGTTTGTTAAGGAGCTGTTATGTCAAGTAGCTTTTAGGCGGTATGTGAGGGAACAGAACTTTACTGGGCAATTGTGTGCCTAAATGGGTCCTAATCCCGTTCACTGATGTCTTTCATTTTATCTTCATAACTACCAACAGACCAGGCAAAAAATAAGACAGAATGCTCTAGGGAGGAAAAAGAGATCAAGAGCCTTCTCTCCTGGCTCCCTGGCCTCCTGACTTTCTCACTCCTGCTTCTTCTCTCATTATTCTCTCCAATGAAACGAGGGCAGCCCCACCAGGACCAGAACGAACACTGCAGGAGAAATGCCTTCTCAATCTTCCCTACATCTTTAGTCTCTGAATCAGAAAGACGAAGAAGTCTAAGGTGTGTGTTTTATAGGAAAACTAGAGGACAAAGTAGCAGGTTTTTGCACAGAGCTGCCTGATATAATAAATAGAAAGGCTAAAACTGTCCACCTAGACATATAACTATTTTTGAGATTTTTTTCCCCCACAATTGTATTTAAGATTTCTATTCAAGGCTTGACATGCATGAATAGATTTCCCCCCTTAATCTTTAATACTGAACATTTAGAAAAGGCAGATATGTTAACTTGAAGCCACTTATCAAGAAAGGAAAATTTGTAAGGATTTTGGTGTATATCCTTGCAATTCTATACATGTCCACATAATTTTGTCATTTGGTTACAGAGTAAAATTGTTTTATAATCTGCTATTTCACTTAACCATATTTTAAAGGCTTGCACAATATTCTAGCACCAGGGGTGTATGTTATTTATTTAATTAATTGCATATTTGGAGCATTCCTCATTTTTTCACTGTTATAAGCAATGCGGTAATGTATATACACATTTTTTGCAGCCTAAATGACACTTAGAAATGATATGAAAACTACAGCCAGAGTGATCAGGGAATTGATCAAAATTACCCAGTTGAAAAGTTTGGCAGATTTTCTAAACAAAATCTTGTGATTGCCAGTCTGGCCTCTTTGCTCCTTACTAGCGGTGCTCAGCCCCCACTGGAGGCTCTTAAGTCACCTGCAGAGATTTAGAAAAAAAAACATTACATCCTTACCTCACTCCAGACATTCTGATTTAATTGATCTGGTGGAGTCCAGGTATCAGTAATTTTAAAAACTCCCCTGAGGGGTTTAGGTGTGCTGCAGGGTTAAGAACCCCTGCTGTGCACCAGCTGGAGTTCCAACCTGAAAGAGAGCTGTCCTGGGATGCTCTTGGCATTAGGATCTGCAAGTTAAAGAAAGAATGGCAGAACCTCTCAAACATCCTACAGTTAGGGGCGGCGCCCGTGGCTCAGTGGGTAGGGTGCTGGCCCCATATACTGAGGGTGGTGGGTTAGAACCTGGGCCCCAGCCAAACTGCAACAAAAAACAGCCCAGTGTTGTGGCGGCTACTCGGGAGGCTGAGGCAAGAGAATTGCCTAAGCCCAGGAGTTGGAGGTTGCTATGAGCAGTGATGCCATAGCACTCTACCGAGGGTGATAAAGTGAGCCTCTGTCTCTAAAAAATAAAATAATTAAATAAAATAATAATAAAAAAATCCTATAGTTAGTTTTTCTTGAACTAATTACACTTGAGTTTCTTACTGTGGTAACTTTCCAGTCAATTTTTGTGGGGTTTTGGCCTTGAAAGGGAGGTTTCAAGTGTGTATTTGGAAGAATATATTGGAAGACAAGAATGTATTCCCATAATTGTTCAGGTTTCAGAGAGCGCTGGATTTGCTTTAGAGCTGGTACAAGGCAAGTGCTGGAGAGCAAAAGAGGAGCTGCAGCTTGAGGGAATTGGAGTGGCTCAGGCTTTTTCCAATTGCCCTCATTGCTACAAGCCCTTTAGCATTAGCTGCAGATCTCGGGGGCTATGAGCCCCCAGCCACTGGGCTGTAGCCAACCTCTTCTGGCATCTCCAGGAACTCCAGGGTTATAGCTCTGTAAAATTCTAGTAGGTGTCTAAATTGTGCCATTAGTTGCTCACCGCCATTGTAAGGTGGTCTATGCATCTGCTGCCCAGGCCCCAACTGTCCTACCCAGTTGCCAGTGGGAGAACCTGGCCATCACTACCATCCTGCCTTTCTTGTGGCAGTGGAGTTAGAAATCAATTGTACCCTGAGGCTATAGAAAATGGAGCTCACCCACCACTTTTCCAAGCCATAGACTGTTAATTGGAAAGACACTGCTTGCTATGTCTTCCATTTGTTTGGAGATGTGTCTGGAGACCAAGTTAATTGGACAGCAAAGCTCTAGCAGGGGTCCTCAAACTGCGGCCTGCCACATGAGGCAGTGTGATTGTATTTGTTCCCATTTTGTTTTTTTACTTCAAAATAAGATATGTGCAGTGTGCATAGGAATTTGTTCATAGTTTTTTTTTTTAAACTATAGTCCAGCCCTCCAAAGGTCTGAGGAACAGTGAACTGGTCCCCTGTTTAAAAAGTTTGAGGACGCCTGCTCTAGGGTTTAGGGATTTAATGTTCAATTCATACCTACAGGTTCTACTCCAGGGTCCCAGTTGGGAAAAGTTCAGGGGCTATGTTATACCCAGAGCACCAGTCTCTTAGAAACCATAGCAAAGTGCTAGGCGCCTTCTCTCTTATGGTGGGTTTGCTCTTGGGAACTCCTTGGTGCCCCTCAGTGATCTGGATTCATCATATCTGTACACACATCAGAACAGTTCCTGAAGGTAAATGAAGGGATAAACATGGAAGAAATGAGTGTCTGTTTACAAGAGAGAAAAGAATCTGCTTGGTCTCAGCTCTTTTTACTCAGAAATTCTTTAGACAAATAGCAGGATGGTTGGAGAGGGATACCTGTGCTGACGAGAGCGAGGATGTGGGTACAAGTCAGGACACCTGGCTTCTCATCCCAACTCTATTGTTCCCAGGCTATGTGGCTGGGGAATCATCTCACCTCTCAGAGCTTTAGTTTCTTCATATGTAAAATAGGGATAAGAATTCTCAACTCAAAGAGGTGTAGAAAGATTAAATGCATACTATTTGTGGACTCACTTTGCATCCTATAAAGCACTAGAATATCCATATCATGGTGGATTCTATTTATTCAGTAAAGGATTATGTATATCTCTTGGGGGCCTAATTCAAAGAAATCAGGGCTAATATGGGACACTCTTAGCTCCAAAGCTGGAAGCCCAAACAATTCCTACAATGGGAAGGAGGGCAAGAGGACTTCATGAGAACACCTGGGAATGAGTGTAGCCCCAAAGCTGTTCTTCTAGTCATTAACTTGGCTTGGACTGCTGAGCTAGGGTGGTAATGCTCCCATGTCAAGGACCCCTCCCTTATCTCTTGCTCTTTGACCATCCCATTCCCACCTCCACCATCACTGGTGTTTGCATCCATGGATATCTTGGGGGAATCTCTTCTATCCCTGGAAGAAGGAGAAGACTGTGGTGACTGAAATAGTGACTGTTTATCACCTGGACCCTAGGACAAACTCAAACTTCTGTGATGAGAAGGAGTAGAGGGAGAAATACATCAACAGTTTATAAACACAGCTTTGTCAAGCCCCAACTCACCAAGTATGGCATAGTTGGCATGGAGGCCATTCTCCCACTGCATCATGGAACCCAGCAGCACTCTGCCACTCTGGGGACGGGAGGGCTTCCAGAGCACCTCAAGACAGCAGGACAGAGACAGCAGGGTAGAAGTTGCTGTGTGAGGCTTGTGCCTGTAGACAGATGGGGCTCATGTGCACTATCTCTTTGGGGACTAAAAGAATAATAATGCTAAATATTTTTAAAGAACCCGAAAGCTTACTACTGGGGAGGAGGGGGCTATGCACCTCAGGTGTAACTGCATTAGCAATATAATACTGATGTTTAAAATGCAAACGTTATATCTATAACTGGAAGGAGCCTTTAAGAAAGGTTAGATTATCATAGAATTCCTGGAGCTGAGTTTTCATGAACTTGCAGGTCAGTCATTTGATCCAGCTTCCCTCCAAATGCACAGATTTCTTCTCTTTCCTATTTTCCTCTGAAGGAAGAACTACTTTGTGGGAGTGGGGAAGGGAAAGCAGATGGAAGGGCAAGAGAAGAATAGATGATCTACTGGGCTATGTTAAAACTTGAGTCTTAAAATAGGGAACAATTGGGTATTAGAAAATTAAACCTTGAGTGTTAAAATAAGGAAAAATCAGGTATCAGAAAGGCAATGTTTGCTGTAGGTCTTGCACTTACAGGCTGAAAAGATAAACCATAGAATGAACTCTCTGCTAGGAATTCAGAAATAGCCATCTAGAAATGACCATCATTCTCGTGTGCAGATTGACATTTGTCAGTATTTTGTGCAGAGAGTTCTCTTTCAGTTAAATCCTATCAGCTATTTGAATCATATAAATAATAAGAAATCAGGTTAAAAAATTTCTTCCCCCATAGGATCTCATTTAGATGAGGTAAAACATGTATGGCCAATATACAATATGCATGTGGACCTTGGACTCTGTTCTGTACCTGATAGGCTATTTATCTTGATCAGAATAGATTAATGGCTCCTGTTTTATGCAAGGTATATTATGTGAGTTATATGATAATTTGCATTTGTCTTCTTGGCAAAAGAGAGGGTCTTTCAAGCAACGTGACTTTAGAACAAGTGTACAAATATTATCATTTATGTTCAATTCCAGAAATGTTTAACATGTTCCTTAGGCTAATTAAATATATTTGGGCTTCACTGACTAATAATTCAAAGCCAAGCATATTTGCCTTTTTTTCTATATTTGGAGGGTTTTTATTTTTATCAAGGTGACAGGTATTGACAAGTTTTAACACTCCCCAGGGATCATTAGTGCCATTCTGAAAGCAACAAAGAGATTAAGAAGGTGATAAAGGTCACAGGTACAAGTATGAATCCAAACTCAAAGTGATAAAACAGCCAGGCATCTAACTAGTTATTCACATCCAACAATCTGCAACTCATCTGAGTGAACAAGCAGGTGATAATTAACAGAGGTAGACAACAACAATGGCTAAGGGCCACTTTTAGTCTCAGACTTTTTCTGTTGGCCAACATATAAAAATCGTGACATTTCACACACAAATGTGAATTCCTGGATTCTCTTGAGAAAAAAAACAACGCAGAAATTGGCACATTTGGCATGTATTTTCACATGGGGAATCAGCAATCAGTGAAGCCTGGTGGCAACTGCCTGCTTCAGATTCAGGGATACGTGCATCTCACTCCCAACACCCACCTAGTCCACTTCACCTTGTCAGTTTGCCTATGTGGGCCCCTGTTGGACCTGAGTTTGGAGACCTGGAATTGCATGCTGCCTCCAAACACTAACCCTGCAACTTGCGAGAACCCTTTATTTTCCTTCAACTTCATCCCTTTATGTATGTCTTGCAGTACCCACTCCTTAGTCAGCAGAGTCCGCGAAGAACTAACACACCCTCTTCCCTATTTTCTTTCCTCTTTTCCAGATGAATCATTCTCTTTCCCTGCCTCTTTCCCCCTCACATCCCACAGAATTTCCTTTTCAGAAGTTGGAGAATGCCTTTATAATGGTGAAGTGTGAAGCCACTTTCCCAGAATGAACTGTGATCACATTTCTTTTGGAAAGATCACACCTAAACGGATATCTGAACTTACTTCACATTTTCACATTAGATCTACAATGGCATCTGTACAATAATCTAATACTAAAATTTAGAGAATAATTTAAACCTCTCTGAGTCAACAGACTTGGAAGCTTAAAACATATTTCATCCTCAGAAAACAAAAAGATTGAATCTATGAATATAAAAACAGTTGATATGGCTTGTTTTATGGAAGGAACATTTGCTGAGTTATTCTGCATTATGGCGCATGCTGTGGACTAAAATAATCTGAGCAGTTTCCTTATTATTCAACGATGATACAGTACTCAAACAGATGCAGCCATTCGAGCTCAAACTTCAGATAGTAAGAAAATGTGGCTTATGGTGGAAAAATGTTCATGGGAGTCACCCAGCTTGGAAGATATAGCAGTCTCCTTCAAATCACATCCTTCTCCCTGTAGTTAGGCCAGGGTTGAATGATGTTCTGACTCCTGTGTGCTGACTGTCAGGGGCTACTTCAATTTTCCCCTCTTGCTGTGTACAAAGGCTACTCAGATGGCCACAGGAGACCTCCCCACAGCTAAACTCTTTGAAAATGCTGCATCCTGGGGCTTTTGACCATCTGCTGTGGTCAAGGGAACTGACCCAGCTGGGAAGAGACCTCCCATTCACCCTTCTATAGAGTACAGTCTTCTCTCCCCCATGAAGGGGAAAGCTGTACTCACTCAAACTAGGCATTCCAAAATCACAGTCACAGAAAGATTCTGACCATTGATATTTGCTTCCTCTAGTTCACTTGAAGATGAAGAGTCTGTTGTGATCCTCATTGGGAAGGTCTTTCCCCACTGGTCATGACCTTTCAGCAAGACTTAGATGAGGATTATCACAACACCAAAACAAATAGATCTTTGTGCAAGTGGGTAAAGTGCTAGTAAGAACAGGAGTAAGCATATTAAGGTGATAGTCCAAGGAAAAGTATTCTCCCCTCCCGACCTGCTTTTCATTATAGCAGGATAGGGCAGTCAGGAATAGAATAATTTTTTTTTTAACAGAAATAATGACACAAAACCCGAAGTTTTTGTGGTGTACAATTCAAGAGACATTAAGTGCTTCTTATACGTTAGGGACCGTTTTAGGAATAAATTTCTTTTTCTACCTAAAATACAACAGAAATATTTTAGTGAGCATAAAAGAAGATGATTTCTTCTTGAATCCTAAAACAAATAGAAATGTTCGTGATAATGGAAAGATAGAAATATGATATCGAAGATGAAAAATTAGAAATTATCTGTTTACAGATAATGAATATCTGAGAGAGAAAACCCATCAGGTTCACATATTTCCTCAGTTCAATGAGACAAGAATGAAAATAAGAACTCCAAGCCAAAATGAACACTTCAAAATTAGACCCTCTAAGGGAATAAAAAGAGTCTAAACCTCACAGCCTGAAGCTCTAACAATCAGTCATTTGGGCTGAAAACTAGAATCCCATGAGGGAGGCAATTTAGATAATTACCGCTATGATTTTAAACTCCATTTGCTGGGAGAGCAGGAGCTCTTGTGGGTTTATTGACAAGGGATTTTAGTATTTTAAGAAGTAGTGTTTTTGAGATTGGCCTGACAATCTCTTCCCAATCTCATTTGCTATGAGTTCTTCCCATCTCTTCAACCAGCCTCAGTGTTACTTTCTTATGAGTGCCCCTGTCACCCAGTGGGAAGCTGTCTCTCCTTTGAATCTCTCCAGCACTTGGTACCATTCCCAGCCTCACTCCTGTGCTCACTGGTGCCCTGGAGTGGAGCTGAGTGGCCAATGTCATTATGGTGATGGAGTGTCCTGCTCCTGTTAAAATGTCCTTCTCTGGGCAAAAGTAGGTCAGTTTTTGAAATAGACACCCAGCATTCAGCCCACCTAGACCTGGGTCAAAGTCTGATCCCACAGTGTTATTTCTAAGACTTGCATAATGAAACCACCAAGAAAGAAGGTGCCTGAGGATGGAGGAATTTGAATGGACGTGTTATGGGGGAAGAAAGTCTGAAAAATTCGGGGTCTAGGGAAAAGTGCTGAGGCCTCAAGAATGCAGAGCCAAGATGCATTTGTGATCCACTGATGGCTTCAGCAAAGCCATAATTTTGTTATTTTTTCCTTCCTGCCACTTTTCCTCTTCTTGGCAGCTGAGGAAACCTTAAAAACCCTCAATTCAGCTCTGTGCTAGCTAAAGGGACCCTTGTTCTGAATGTGTCTGGGGGAGGAGAGAGACTGAGTAGAAATAATAATTTGTGGCAGGAGAAGGGAAGAAAAGCCACTCCTGGGACCAGTCCAAGAAAGGGAGGGTCTATCTGAGAAAACAGCCTAGTGTGATAGCAGAATAAAGACTCTAATACCACAGACCAGTGTTCGAACTCATCCCACCAGATACCTTAACCAAATACCCCAACTTTTCAGAACCCCAGTTTACTGCAGAAGGAAACTTAAAAATTACTTAGCATTTTGGGGGCTCTAGAAAGCTCCCAAGTGAGCTTCACCTAGAATCCAAGACAGCCCTGGAGCTTCATTTGCTCTGGATAGGAGCACCATCTTGGAACTGCAAGGAAAAGTCAAGAATTATGAGGACCTCAGTCCTGCCTCTTCGAACTGGTGAAATAGTCTCAGCTCCCACCTATGGGTTAGCTCTGTGAACCGGCTGCTCTCTGTTACTTGCAGGTAAATGCACTTCTCAGCCAACATGACAGTTTTTAAAAACATCATCTCTCTGGGTTATAGGTAAATATTTCAGATGAACTGATTTAGTCATGAAGTAATACGTACAAAGGGTATAGCACAGAGTAGGTTCTTAGCCCCTACTGGTTTAACCCTTGGTTAAAGAGAAACAAACTGTGTCCCCTGAGATTTACTTAGGGCAGGAGGCCCAAGGCTACACAAATAAAAGAAAAAGGTCATGGCCACTATTCTTCAAAGCTCATCCCTAGGGCCTTACTCCCTTTCTGAAGTCTTTTCCCCTGGCTACACCTACTCAACCGTGGCTCATTGCTGCTTCCCTTAAGCCTCTACCCTGTCCTCTGCCCACTTCTATTGCAGCGTTGATCACATTGTTCTACAATGATTCGTTTACATGTCCATGTCTATATAGATGCTGCGTGATAAGCTCCTGGGCTATGTTTATTCATCTTTATACTTCTGGAGCCTAGCACAATGTCTGGCCCATAAAGTGTCTGCTGTTTAGTGAATAAATGAAGAAACAAATGAACTATGAAGGAAACAGCCAGGAAAGAGAGGTAGATGCTGACAGATCGCCTTTCACTTCTTTCTCCCACTCCAGCACCCCTCTCCTCACTTCTCATACCCAAGCTGCTTACCTGGCCTGTCTCCCCAGTCTTGCTAAAGATCTTGTCTGAGGCCTCAAAAAGTATCAGTTTGGCTTACAGATTAGGATATTTTTGTTCTCACTAGATAGCTGATAGGGAGAGAGATGTATGTAAATTAGATGTAAGATTTACAGCCAGAGAAGCCACATGACACAATTCTGGTCAAGGAGACACTCCTGCAGGGTGCAGTGTAAGGCTTCTGAGAAAGTCACTTCATTGGCTATGTCTTTGCTCCCTGCTCTTCCTACTTGCCGAAAACATGGGCACAGTTTCTGGAGCTATAGCAGCCTTCTTGAGACCTTGAGGAAAAGGCTCGGAGAATTATAGAAATCTCAGTCATGATATTCTTGAGTCATAAACCAATTATAGAAATCTCAGTCATGATATTCTTGAATCATAAACCAATGCTTGTCACCCCTTACCCCTGGGTGTTTAATGACGAGAGAAAAACAAACTCTATGTGTTTAAGTCACTGATACACATATCGGGTCCATTTGATTGCGGCTGAAGTGAATTCCAAACTGATCATTTAGTCTTCAGTCTTTTCCTCAGACACGCCAAGTTAGGTTAATTCTTAGGACCTTTACACTTGCTGCTGCCTCTGTCTGAAATGCTTTTCTCTCAGATCATCACATAGCTGATTATTTCTCAAAGTAAGACGCCAAATTAGAACATCACATTTTCAGAGGGGTCTTCCAGACCACCCTAACTGAAAATAACTACCCACACTGTATACATTATTCTTCATTAATGTTATCCTGTTTCATTTTCTCCACTGCAATCATCACTATCTGAAATGCTCCCTTTTTACTTGTTTCTTCTTAATCACACCCCCACCCAATACACACTCTCTGTTTTATTCAGAGCTATTCTGTCTCCAGTATCTAGAAGAACACCATGAATAGGTTCTAGTGTTCTAGAAAAATGACTTCAGGAATTCTACATGAGTACATTTCCTTCCTTCCTTCCTTCCTTCCTTCCTTCCCTCTCTCTCTCTCTTTCTTTCTTTCTGTTTTTTTTTTTTTTTTTTTTTTTTTTATAGACAGAATCTCACTCAGTCACCCTGGGGTTGAGTGTCATGGCATCATAGCTCATAGCAACCTCAAACTCTTGGGTTCAAGTTATTCTCTTGCTTCAGTTTCCCGAGTAGCTGGGACTACGGGTGCCTGCAACAATGCCCGGATATTTTTTAGAGACAGGGTCTCACTTTTACTCAGGCTGGTCTTGAACTCCTAAGCTCAAGCAATCTGCCCACCTGGGCCTCCCAGAGTGCTGGGATTATAGGCGTGGGCCACCACGCCCAGCCATGAATATATTTTTCCATAGATAATACTGTCGTATATATTGAAAAGATTTATAATTTAGGGAATTATGGTTAAATACTGTTTATGACCTAACTGCTATATATAAGCTTGTTTATATGGGATAATGAGTTTGAAGTTCAATTTCCCTTAATGAGCTCATTATAATCTTGACCATAGATCATCTTGCAGTTTATCCCCATATCCAGAAAACTCTCCATCTCACCCTTTTTTCATAATAGCTCATCAGATTTTAACTCCCTAATGAAAAATTTTCTTTGCTTTATTTAAAGAAGATTTAATTTTTTTTGACATCTAAGCACTAAGTTTATATTTTATTATTTTTTCGAATATGAAAAATGTAGCATGTCAGAGCTTTAGTTTTCCCATCTACTTTAAAAAATTTTTTAGATTAATATGGGGGTACAATTAGGTTACACTGTTTGCATTTGTTAGGTAGAGTCCAAGTTGTATCTGTGCCCCACCCCCCAGCAGGTGTGCTGTACTCCCTTCTACTGTACTTATTGAGAGCACACCAATCCTCTTCCTCCCTTCTCTCCCCTCTCCCCACTGGAGTTTCATTATGTTTTTCTCTTTTGTGGGTATTTGTTTAGTCTACTGTTTTCATATTGGTATTGAGTACAGGATTTAATTTTTTAAAAAGAGTTCCACACAATCTCAGGTGGATTTTTAAAAAATTGATGTCTTAAGTGTCATTACTTATATTCCTTGCAGGCTCTATCCCATTTCACATCCTGTCTTGTGAAAATTACACTTATGCCTTTCAAAGTCACCTCTCCTAACTTCCTTCCCTCCCAAGTGATTTCTGAACTTCATATCTTTTCCATGAGTCAGTTTAAAAGCAGTAAAATCTTTTACTTAATTCTTTTGGGATCCTTCCCTCTATTCCAGTTTTCAGTGTGAGGAGCATGGAAGATTATGATGAGACTACGAGTAAGCCCTTGACATTTAAGAGAGTAAATTATTTCTTTCACTGGCTAACGAGTATGTCTTCCTTCACATGTAGAAACCATACAGCAGACTAACAGGTCACAGTATCCTCTTATACACATTTAAAGTAAAAAAGTAGAGCAGTTTAAGGAAGTGGAGCGTTTAAAAGTTAAGTGGTAAAAGCTAAGTCCAGGAAGATCAGTTGGTAGCATGACAGAGATCGTTAGTTGTTTTCCAATACCCATTCTCAGCCTTTCTTTTAGTAATAAAGCATTCATTTTATTTAATGTGGTAATAAGGGAAAAAATACATTCCCCAGACTTGCTTGCATTTAGGTGTGACTATGCCTTGCAGTTCTGAAGAAGTTTTGTTTGGAACTGAGAGCTGACCTCACTGGGCAGGGTGGCCTTTTCCTCTTCCCCTAACCTGGCACCTGGAATCATGGCTGAGCTCCTTTGCTAATCTTGCATCTTTAAGTGAGGTTGAGGATGGAAGCAACAACCTAAGAATGGGTGACAGGCCATGGTTTCACAGAGCCACCCCACCAGTTCTGAATTGCCCATTCTAGGGCATTATTTTTTTCTGGGTGCGAATAAACTCTTGTGTCTATAAGCGACTGCTACTTTCATTTTTGTGTTAAATATAGCCAAATATAATCCTTTTTGATACAGATGCTCACTGGGGAAGCTTTAAAAAATATCCCAATACCCAGGCTGTGTCCCAGACCAATTAAATCAGAAACGCTAGGGAATAAACTCAAGCATCAGCAAATGTTTAAGCTTCCCAGGAGACTGCCATGTGTAGCTCAGGTTGAGAATCACTGTTTTAGGCCAATAGGCCCATTTGTCGCATGTTCAAGAATCTCTCAAGGGATGTAATGGTGCTTGTTAAAAATGTGGATTTCCAGGCCTCACTCCCCAAGAGGTTTCAATTCTTTAGGTCTAAGGACATCCCACTCAGGTGATCCTGATACAGGCAGTCTATTTGAAGAAACTTTGCTTTAGGCAACAGGGAATCTTTGAAAGTTTTAAAATACAGAAGTGACAAGATCAGAGGAGTGTTTTAGGAGGATTAGTCTGAATCTAGAGAATAAACTGAAGACAAGGTGAGAGACTGAAGGCAAGAGGACGGCTTGGGAGGGACTGTGATAGCTGATGGCCTGAGGGGATACATTTGTGAACTAAGGGGGAAAGCACATAAATGAGAAAAAAAGAGGAGACACAATAGACACTGAAAAAGATAAAACACTGCAGGACTGATTACCACCTGATGGGATATGAGGTGGGAACTTCAAGACGTTCTCAGTGACTGAAAAACAGTGTACTGGAGGGGTTTGGCTTCTCTTTGGTTAGTATTTCCCCCGTTTGCTCCAACTCGGTTAGACTGGTGTGGATTATTAATTTAGTATGTATCTACAGCAGCTAATGTTAAATTGATTTTTATTAACCTGATTGTATCTAGAGTCTCCCATTAGGTCAGAAACATTTATTTGCTAAATCAGTTCTATTTAAAGGCTCAAATACTTTATCTTAATAAGAGTCGATTCACAACTAAATTTAGGATTTATGTATGTGTACATATGTATACATATACACATGTATCTATATGCTTGCCTACTGGCAAGCAAATGTTTCTCGTGGAGCTTTACTTTTTTTCCCTTAGCCATGTCTCCTAAAGCAAAGGAAATAAATAAACAGGCAGTATCATCATTGCTCTGGAGCTGTGCTTTATATAGATATCTTTCTACCATGAGAAGTTTATAGAACCTGTTCTAAAATGCTGATCCCCATGGTAATTGATTATTTAACTATTCAATATAAAGCCACCAAGCAGAGAGATATTATGGTAATATTTTATTAAATAACCCTAATTAAACATAATTACTTTATAAGTAATTCTAAAATACACAATGCCTGCTGATCCACTGTAATAACGAACACCTATGCCTTCTAGGGGTCCTCAAACTGCAGCCCGAGGGCCACATGAGGCGGTGTGATTGTATTTGTTCTCGTTTTGTTTCTCTACTTCAAAATAAGATATGTGCAGTGTGCATAGAAATTTGTTCATAGTTTTTTTTGAAACTATAGTCCGGCCCTCCAATGGTCTGAGGGACAGTGAACTGGCCCCCTGTTTAAAAAGTTTGAGGACGCCTGCTAGGCTTAGACACTGAGCATAGGAATGCTCTTCCAGTCTTCTGTTATTTGAAAACCCACATATTGGTTTTAGAGTTATAAAACAGAAAAGAAAACAAGATGTAATAAAAATGTCACAAAATATAAACTAATCTAATCTCTCAATTCTCAGTAAAGCCTGTATGAAGACACAGTTTAAGAATAGATTTTAAAATACTAAGTAAACTTTAATGAACAAAAAAGACATATCATGTAGGGTGCGAAGATGAATGAAATGCAGCCTTGCTCTCTTGCACTTCAGAGTATAAATATTAACGTGACAATGAATTTTCCTAAAGTTCATTTCAGATTGAATTTTCTCTCTAATTGGAACATCTATTGATGAGACTCTAACAAGGTGAAAGTCATTAAATCTGTTCAAAACGTAAAAAGGCTAACCTTCAATAGGCAATGGGCTAACACTTGTCTAAATTCCACATCCCATTTCATTTAGTTGCTAATAATAGCACTCTTTTTAAATCTGGTGCCATTTAGTAACTTGTCACTTGTCCCAGAGTATGCTAATGGTCTTAAGCAACAGTATCAGCACCACTGAGGTACCAGCACCTGCTCAGTTTGCCAAGGCATATCAGGGAAACTGAACGCCCCAGGTGTGGATGGCCAGGTGCCTCACTTGCCCCAACAATCCCTCCTGCAGTTGGTTTTCATTCCATCTTCAGACACCAGTAATTAGATTGGTTTGAATAAATTGCTAATCATGTAGGAGACTCAGTATTTTTATAAGCAATCCATTTTATACAGAAAACGTTCTGTTTCATGGTCACAAACTCCACCCCTAATAGGACCTAAAATCTTGCAAATGGTTAAACATTGGGCCCTGGGACATGGATGTGTAAAAGTGTAGAGAATGTTACCGTTCTTTTAGAATTTGTCTAGCAGGATTTCTGGTTTTCACTGGAAATCTCTAGCCAAGTAAAAAGAAAAAAGGAGAAAGTGTAGAGAGGGTTTAGTTTTAGGCAGAACTCCATCTTCACTTCCTATTTCCACTTTGGGCAAAACAACCCAGAGCGTCCATTTGACTGCAGATGGGTGAAGGAATTGGTTATAGTTTGAATTATGTCCCATCCAAATTCACATGTTGAAGTCCTAACCCCCAGTATCTCAGAATGTGACCTTTATTAGAAATAGGGTCATTGCACATAAAATTAGTTAAACTAGGGTGAGGCCACGCTGGAGTAGCATGGGCCCGTAATCCGTTATGACTGGTGTCCTTGTAAAAGGGAAATTGGGACATGGACATACAAACAAGGAGAGTAATACGTGAAAGTGAAGGCCAAAATGCTTTCCCAAGCCAAAGAACACAAAAGATTGTCAGCAAACCACTAGAAGCTCGGGGAGAAACACGGAACAGATTCTCCCTGGGATCCCTCAGAAGGAACCAGCTCTACTAAAACCTTGACCTTAGACTTTTATCCCTGGCACTGTGAGACAATATATTTTTGTTATTTAAGCCAGTACCATTTTGTGGTACTTTATAATGACAGCCCTAGAGAATTAATACAGAATTGTTCTTCTGCTGTTCACTTTACGGAGAGTATATTCTTTTGGTATAGATGTAATTGCCTTTCACTATTTGACCAGTGAAAGTTCAAAATTTTAAAGCAAAGCACCTGTAATAGGGAAGAAAAGTAAAGGACCAAGAGGGTAGCCTGATATACCTGCTAACCACAGGTCTCTTGTTCTGACAGCAGAGGCTGTCACTGCTTCTGTCATACCTCCTCCGTCCTGTGGACCAGAGAGAACATGGACTGTGCATCCATGGTCTCCAAGCTCTTCTTTCATATTCCACCCCCACACAGCATCATTGCTGCTGTCTCAGACAAAGTATTGACTAAGCTGTGTTCTCTGTTCTCCCTTTTTTTACTTTTCTACCTCCCAACGTCCTAGCAAACAAAACAAGGGTACAGACAAGAAACCAACTAGAAGTGGGACTGAAAAAACAGAGCAAAAATAATCAAATAGAATTCAAAGCCATAACCCCCCCCCCCCCAATTCCCCAAAAAGGAGGGGGAGGAGACAGAAGGATTGAAGGAACACAAGCAAACCGGCCTGCTGGTCAGGAAAACCACTGCTGGAGGGGAAACCCTGAAATCTGCGGCTCTCTAGGATATTCAAAACGTTGCTCCAGAACGCAACCGTTTCTTAGTTTCAGTAGGAAAGTAAGATTCTTGTGAACGTACTGCGCTCAGATGCTGACTTTCTTTCTGGAACCCAATCATCAAACTTCCTGAATGATGCTTATTTTTTCATAGCTCAATTCTATAAGCTAAATCTATGTGATTCTGCATGAATTAATGTGGATTACTGAAATAATGAAGACAGGAGACTCAGAAGTCCTTCAATTCAACCTCATTTAGGTATGCAGGGAATTTAACAGACTTGTCTAATATCACACAGCCTATACGAGAACTAGGCCAAAAGATTTTGTACATCTTGTATGATTTATGAAGAATCTAGGCTAATTTATACAAAAAAAAATTTCTCAACTATGTTTGAACCTTCACATTTCTGTATCATTTTTAAGGTTTTCAAGAACAGGCCTTTTGGCCAGGCATGGTGGCTCATGCCTGTAATCTTAGCACTCTGGGAGACTAAGGCAGTTGGATTGCTTGAGCTCAGGAGCAAGAGTGAAACCCCGTCTCTACTAAAAATTGAAAAACTGATTGAGGTATTGTGGTGGGAGACTTCAGGCTCAGCTACTCAGGAGGCTGAGGCAGGGGGTTCACTTGAGCCCAAGAGTTCGAGGCTGCTGTGAGCTATGACAGCACAGCACTCTACCCAGGGTGACAGAGTAAGACACTCAAAAACAAACAAACAAACAAACAAACAAAAAAAAAACACAGGCCTTTTGATAGCCATCTGGGAAACTTCAACCTTCAACCTAGAAAATTTCTCAGAACATAATTTAAGAAACTAAGGTAAATAAAAATTTATTCTAGTCAAAATATTTATTTAAAAAATATTTGATGGACTCATATCTTTTTAATATAAATATATCTTGATAATCTGAATTTTTAAAAATGTCTTAGTAATTACACTAACAGTAACCTGCACTCAACCATAGCATTTACTATACACTAGGCAGTCTCCTACGTACTTGATCCTCACAATATCATCTAATTTGGTCCCATTATTTCTTAACTCCATTTTATTGATTAAGAAACTGAGGCAGACAGAGATAATATCTTTGCCAAATTCTACACTACTTGTGAAGCACTGCCTATCCAGTCCCAAAGTCTGTGTACTTAACCACTGTACCAGACTACCACTTATCACATTCATGTGCAATCTGGACATGAATCTGGATATGAATACCTTAGTAGTGGTAAAGCCGGGCTTTTATTCAGGCCTACTCTAATTTAGAGTCAATGCTGTTTCCCATCACACTCCTGTCTCTCGTGTTATCATACTAAAACCTTATTTTTAAGATCTGGAGTAAACTCTTTTACACTTTGATTCTATTCAGCAGCCATTAACTGAAGGTAGCGGTGTGAGAAAAATTCAGTCCAACCATACACCACAGAAGCAGCACAGGAGAGGGAATCTTAACCACAGCATACTAGCTGCAGCACCAACTCCCAGAATGTGCTGGAGGATGGCAGCTCCTCTGAGTCATTCCTATCTTGTGTGCCATGCTTCTCTGTTCATTCTTAGGAGGTAATATGGTTGATGGAATAGGCACTAGACCCAGGAGCAGGGGACCTACGTTCTGGTCTAGAGCAGCCTCCAGCTGGCAGAGTGCCTTTGGACAGGCTGGGCACACAGTCCCTGCTTCACATACCTAAGTCACTTAATTCTCTCAACTGCCTTATGATCAGGCTTGACAACTAATTTACAGATGAAGGATTTGTGATTCAGAGAGTTAAGTAATTTCATCAAGGTCATTGATGATGCTATTCAGTCCCAGTCTGTCTGACTCCAATATCTTCACATATACTCTACCAGACTGCCTCCAAAGTCACTTAAATTCTCTGAATCTCAGAATCCTTAAGTCTAAAGTACCATGGAGCCCTAGGGCTTCTCTGATGGTGTCTCAGAAGTCATTTGAGAAAGGCAGTCCCAGGAGACAAGGCCCAGACTGCTGCTTACTCACGATATGTATGCAGAAGAACCCCCCCCCTCCCCCCAGCAGTGCAGAGCCGTGCTGCTTTGACCTTCATGTAAACATGGCTCTCTTTATTTAGACTGAAGGCAGGATTTGCTGCAAAAAAAAACTTTGGGGATCACTTTTGCAAATGATCTTTAAGGCCTGTCTTAGTTTTCTTTTCTAGGGAAGAATCAAAGTTGTAAAGGTGTAATAACTTTGGTAAATGAAGCCAGTCAGAGGAGACATTGGATTCACCCAGCTGGATCTGACCAGAGGCAGATCTTATGCCTTCGAAAGAAAAGGCTGTGCCCAAACTCTGCCTATCTAAACACAGTTTAGCAAGTGTCTTGATAGTGTTGGTGAAGATGGGCCTTCTTACCCAAGACCAGTTAGTGAAGAGCACAGTCTGAGTTTTCTTCTCTTGTGATCACCACTATTCCTTGAGGATTTCAATTGGTTAGGGATGAAAGAGACGTAGTATTTACAGTTTGTTTAAGTCACTGTTTTTTCTCTTTCTCTCTATCTTGCCTCGTATTCCTTTTACCCTGTCTACTTTCAACCCCGCCCTTCCTCCTCTGGCCTTAAAGCCAGTTGGTAGACAAAGAAGGGTTGGTCAGAACTGATTTAAAAAATAAGTGAATTCACTTACAAGTTCTGTCTTTCCCCCACTTGTATTTCTACACAGAGGATTGGTGCTTAGATGATAGCTCTGAGGCAGGCTTCTTGATGAATTCATACACATTTATCCCTATTGCTCATATACCTCTTCATTAAAAGTTTCATATGTAGAAAAGAATAAAGCCAACAAAAGACCAAGTGTTAACCAAAGTGGTGATGATAATACCTTTAATAAAAAAACAAAACAAAACAAAACATTGAGGTATACTTCACATACCATAACATTCACTCATTTTTAGTGTGTAATTCGATAATTTTTCATACATATACAGAGTTGTACAACCATCACCACAGTTGATTTGGGAACAATTCCATCACCCCAAAAAGATTCCTTGAGTTCCTCTGTACTATCTGTTCCCACCTCCAGCCCCAGGCAACCTCTAATCTATATTCTGTCTCTACAGATTTGCTTTTTCTGAGCATTCCATATAAATGGAATCACATAATATGTGGTATTTTGTAACTGGATTCTTTCAGTTACCGCACTCTTTTGAATGTTCATTCATATTTTAGCATGTATCAGTACTTTGCTCCTTTTACATGACATGTTTTTGAATGGTGATATTATATAGAGAAAGGAGCATGAATTTCAGAAGCGCATAAACACGAAGCTGAATCTAATCTGTGCCGCTTAGCTGTGTGACTTTGAGCATGTTTCTTAATCGTTCTGAGACCTATTTGTAGAATAAAGATAAAGATTCCTCTCTCAGAGGACTGCTCTATGAAATAGCTGGATTGTGATGGCATAAAGTGGGCACCCAAGAAATTCAGTCCTTCTCTTTAAATTCCTCCAAACCTTTGCTTTTCTCACCCCTGTTCCAAACTTTAGATCTTGCAGCATCCCTACCAGTCTTCACATCAAGCTTGAAATGAAAACCCACATAACAAGCAATATCAGAAACAGAATTCTGCCAAAGGGAATCACATCCTTCATTAATGGAGCCCAGATGGTAAGGAACACAAGGGATTTCCTTCAATTATATTGCTGTTGGACTTTTTTTTTTTTGAGACAGAGTCTCAAGCTGTCACCCTGGGTAGAGTGCTGTGGTGTCGTAGCTCACAGCAACCTCAAACTCTTGGGCTTAAGCGATTCTCTTGCCTCAGTCTCCCAAGTAGCTGGGACTAGAGGCGCCAGCCACAATGCCCACCTTTTTTTTTGTTTGTTTGTTTTTGTTTTTGGTTGTAGTTGTTATCATTGCTGTTTGGGGGGGCCAGGCTGGATTCAAACATGCCAGCTCTGGTGTATGTGTCTGGTGTCCTAGCCACTTGAGCTACAGGTGCTGAGCCTGCTGTTGGATTTTTATAAAGACTATTAAACTTCATCTACTTATTATTTTAAGGGGGGAAATGTGTCAAATTCTATCCTAGAACATTTTATGGAGTTGACCTTCCCTTTGCAAGCCTCTTGAGAACACGTTATTTTCCCATTAATTCTTATAAAACTTCCCCATTAACATGAACCTTCAGGTAACACATAAGCAAGAAGTAAAGGGCTACAAACCCCAGAGGAAATAACATCCATCCCAAGCAAGGTATTACACACCTGTAATCCCAGCTACTCATGAGGCTATAGAGGGATCATCTCTTGAGCCCAGGAGTTTAAGACAAGCCTGGGCAACACTGTGAGACACCCATCTCAAAAAAAAAAAAAAAAAAAAAAGAAAAAAGAAAAAGAAAAAGAAAAGTGTCCCAGCCCGTGGGGCTAGTTCGGCTCCCGGCAGAAAAGAAAAGAAAAAAAGAAAACGAATCCACCTCAAATCCTCATAACTCAACTTTTAGCCAGTAATTTCAGACCTTTTCTTCCCTAACCCATTAGAAGAACCTGAATTTCATGTGTGCAGCTAAATAGCCTGAATTGAACTTCTTGTTCATTTCTCTAGTCTGTCTTCTCTGACGAGAACATGTTTTCCTTCTGAGTTGCCACTTAAATGGATCCTAAGTATAATCCCAGGGATGCTACACTCTTGAACACAGTTCACACATAGGCTACCTTTTAGCCCTGAGCACAAAATTCCCTGTCCTGAACCTGCTTTCCTTCTGCATCATTGTTTCTCTGTACTTTTAAATTCACCACTGTTCCCCGTCATGCTTCTTATTACTTCTTCTCCCCTTTCTGGGGTTTATCACAACTGCATTTCTCCCCCAAATTCCTGCAGCACTTGATTTTCCTCTATTTCCCAGATTCACTTCCTGTTAAGTACGGTAGAAAAGTTAAAACAGAAAGTAATAAGGCTTCTCAATACGTAGTCAATAAAGTAGGTTGGTACCATATTTTGTTTATCTCCCTTTTCAAGGAGTCTAGAGCAATATCTTTTTTCATGATACAAAATGCCTGTTGTGAAATGTAAGCTAGTTATTAAGAGAGACAACATACAACTTTCTAAGTTTTATATACCAGTAATAGTCACTGTATTTATTATTCAAATGGCAAAGATTCTTTCAAATAGGTGATATGTAATACTCCTACATGTGATCAATCTGCAGCATTATTAGGTGAGTCTGACTAATTTGAACTATTATTTTGATAAAGCCAAATTTATATATAACGGAGAAAGACTATATTTAGACTGAACCAAACACTTCATACGGGATGGCCATAAAGTTTGTGTGCAATTTAAAATTGTATGCACACGAACTTTAAGGCCACCCTATATATTTGTATAAGGATTTCTGTGTCTCCTTGCTCCAAGTACTTATCTTAAAAATAGGAACTGAGAATAAAAGCCATGGCTAACTTTCCCCCCAATATTAGGAGATCAAGAAAGAGTAGCTGGCATCCCAGGAGACAAGTTTTCACTCACTGTATATTACCTAACATAGGTTTTGGAATCCACAAACATAATTTTTAAAAAGGGGACAAAAGTAGCTTAGATTTACCAAGATTTGAGGATTTCTCTAATCTGTAAAAAATTGTTCTTATGCTTAAGCTTATCCTTTCCTATCACTATAGTGAAGAGAGTAATTTATATCCAGGACTTTATTTTAGAGGTTTTATTTTAGGCAATATCCTAGGAATTTATCTCATGGTAAAAATAGTTTAGTAAATCTGGAATTTAGCAAAGATTTTTCTCTCTACAGTACAGGCCTGTTGTTCAGCAGCAAATGACAAAATAATCTTGAGGCAGGATGATTTAACTTCAGTTTGATGCCCAAACAACCCCGCCCTAAAACTTAAGCTCCAAATTCCAGTATGTGATCATTATATTAAAATTAACTTTCTAAAAAATCACTTAAAGATCCACATCATACACAAATTATATATATGTGCCACACAACCTTCAGATTACACTGTGGCATATATTTTGAGTATAGTTCTCTAGAGCAAAACAACCTCAGGGTAATTGATTAAAAACTCAAATTTGGGGGCAGCGCCTGTGGCTCAAAGGAGTAGGGTGCCGGCCCCATATGCCAGAGGTGCTGGGTGCAAACCCAGCCCCAGCCAAAAACTGCAAAAAAAAAAAAAAAAAAAAAACCCTCAAATTTGGAGAAATCATCTCTGAGGCCTTGGCCACATAAAATTCTGTCAGCATCTACGCAATGTGTTATGTGAATTAAAAACATAATGCCTACCCTGAGATGGCAGCCAGTTTTTGGTGTGCCTGACGGGCCATTTCACAGCCTTTGGTTCTTGTCTTGTGCATTTCCACCCGTAAGGAGGGGCAGCTGACGGAGACATCCCCAATGGAAATGACCAACTCTCGGTACAGGGCCACTTGTGTGTTGAACTCTTGGACAAGCTGGAAAAGAAAGGAGTTTCTTTCACCGAACATTTATCACCATAAAGTTTCCTGTTTTGTTGTACATAAACAGAAGCCTTTGCTGATTCCCGAGCCAGCCCCCCAAATCTCCAAGTAAGGAGCCGAGGACTTGTTTAAAGCTTAAGGCACAAACATGGCAAGTCTCTGCGTCCAAGGCATGTGTTTATTTTTCATAGGCAAGCCTGGCCATGGAAGCTCTATTTCCAGACCTACATGCCCCCGCCCATTTAGACTCAGTTTCTGAAGAGCAAGAACATATTTGGAGAGTGATCGCGCCATTCCAGGTCAACAGAGAACGACCCTGGGGACTCCTGCACAGATGCTCTCCTCTGCTACAGCTGGGATGTGGACTTGAAGTTGCAGGGGCGGAGTGGGGTGTGGACCAAAGGTGGGGTGAAATAGGCAAACCCTTCACCTCCTGCCGGGACACTGAACCTCTCGGGCTCTGGAGCCTCGTCCCTCTGTCTCCTCCTCAGGGCCCAGTGCACTCTGTTTGGGTTTGTTTGCTACTGTCTCCCCACAAAACAGCACCTCACTTCCCCACAGTCCCTCCCTCACTGTGAACGGGCCAGTTCAACGTATCTTTCGCATCCACCATTGCCGCTGACCCCGAGACACTTGCTGTGGCACTTCTCTCCGCCGGGCCATTAAGACCCGGGTGTCACCCCGAATCTGGGGGACTGCAGATTTAAAAATAGTGCATGTGCACGTGATCCGCATGGAGAATCTGAGGGTGGGGGAGTGGCTGGCACTCATGCAAATGATTAACATACACGACTCCCCCCACCTCCTCTCAAAATAAAAAAAGAAAAAGAGGCGCCGTTTTTACCCACCATCTTGCAGTCGTCCAGGGCTCGCTGGGTTTTGTGGGCGCTCTCGGAGCCGCTGCCCCTGCGCTCCCAATCCCCGCTCTGCAGCGGGGGCTTGCTGATCTGGAAGATCGAGGAGCGGGTGGACCGGCTGGGGCGCTTTTTGCGCCCATTCGGTGCAGAACTCATGCATACACATCCACCAAGCCGAAGCCGCTGGTGCAGTGCGCCCCGGCGCGGGCGGCCAGCTCGTTGCCCTGCGCGCCGCCGCCGAGCAGCCGGAGCCGGGACCCGAGGCGCGCAGTTCACAGGGTTGGGACTGGCTGCGCGGGTTGGTAACCTTCAGCTTGAAGGAGAGCCGGGGAGGCGCTGGCTGTGCCGTGCAGCATCGCTTCCACTAGCAGCGAGGAACGGGCGCGATCAAGTTCTGCTCAGCAGCATTGCCGGCCCTGTCCCGGGAGCTGGGCGCTGGCGCGGGCTCGCACCGCCTTCCTCTCGGCATGGATCGCTGGGCTGGGCGAGAAGGAACGCGCCGCCCGGCGGTTCCGAGTTTCCATTCAGGTGGGGGAGCAAGCTTTCAAAGCCTGCGCTGCAAGGTGGGGGGCGGAAAGGGGTGTCGCTCTTCCTTCAGTATCTTCCCGCAGCGGTGCTCAGTTGGTCTTTCCCCTCCCTCCACTGTCGCCAGGCCTGGAAGGGCTGGCCGTCCCCACGCAGGCAATTGGCTCTAATCGGCGGCCTTGATCCCTCGTCTCTAAGGGCTTGTCTGTTTGAGGATCCCAAATGAATCTGTGGTGGGACTGGCAGACGCAAGGAATCGGCCCGGCTGACGTTGTGCGCTGGCCCGCACATTGATAGGACGGGAATACTAATGTGATCCGTCCATACACCCTTCTTCTCCGTCCACAGTTTATGCACTTATCCAATCAAATTCCCGGGAACATCAATTGCAATATTACTTCATCTGCTCTATTATTAGAAAGGAAAAGTGTCATCAGAGTGGAGCACATCGCCACATGCTGGGACCTAAACACGGATTTCAATAACCCAATGTGGGCTTGAGGCCCTCCTCCTCTAAGAATGAGACTGGGGTCACAGAAGGGAGTGAGCTTTTTGCTTCAAAAAGGAGATCTCTTGGTAAAGGAAAGCTTTCTCGCCTTCCATTGTTTTTGTTTTGTCTTGGTTTTAGAGGGGAAAGGGTAGTTAGGCAAAAGGCACAGAAGCCCCCACTCAGATGGGCCCTCAGCCCCTCAGCCCCATCTCATCTCAACTAGTAAAGCTCTTGGTCTTGTACTTCAGGGTCTCAAGATCCAGCTTTTAGAGTTTCCCAGTAGAGATTTGAACAAGATCCAACAGGCCTCCCTGGCACTCAAAATGTTCTTCTTTATCAGACATCAGTAACAGAGGCCAATGCAGGTGGCCCAGGAAAGTGGAGAGAATGCTTGCATGAAAAGGGGTGGGAGTGAAGGCATCAGCCATTTAAGTTACCCCTCACCAGGACATTCCTCCCAGAGGGAGTAGTGTGAGAGTTCAAATGGAATGCTCTGAGAATGCTTGTTCTCATGAATGATTAGTTTGGAGGGGACCAATAAAGTGGTCTGCCACCCGGCGACTAGATAAGTGTTGAAAAGCCTAATGAAGAACAAATCAGAGATTCTTGGTCAGTCTCTTAAGGGGATATGGAGAGCCAGAAATAGCCAGGAAGGCTAGTACCCTAAGGAGAGTGGCCCTAGAATTTTTTATAAGAAAGGTAAACATGATGAGGTGCTATAATAAGAGAACATTTGACTGTTCCTAAGTTGAATTCTTTATAATAAACTGGTAATAGTAAGTAAAACTTTTTTTCTGAGTTCTGTGAATCATTCTAGCAAATATTCAAACCTGAGAAGGAGGTTGTAGGGAACCACTCAAATCTGTAGTCCAGTTAGACAGAAGAGTGAGTAACCCAGGGACCCCATGCTTGTGACTGGTCTCTGAATTAAGGTCAGTCTTGTGGGACTGAACCCTTAAACCTGAAAGTTTAAGGCTATCTCCATATAGAATCAGGAATGAACTGGATTATATAGGACATCTAGTTGGTGTCAGAGAGTTGGAGAAGTGATATTGGAAAAGACACTGCATTTGGTTGGGGGGGAAAAACAACACTAACAGATGGATATCTGGGATATCTAGATGAACATTCAACTACATTTGCCTGGGATTTGATGAGTGGTGAGGATAGTAGGGATGGTGAGGAGGAAGGTAACAGAAGCTAAGGGGCTTTAAAGAAGGAAGCATAAAATGGCTTAAGTCCTGTGTTATAAACCCGTTTTATTACCCCTAGCTTATCCTAGCACCTTCTGCCCAACTTTCAAGAAATTCTGGGTTCGACGCCTATAGCTCAATGGTTAGGGCACCAGCCACCCAACACGGGGGTTGGCAGGTTCAAACCAGGCCCAGTCTGACTAAATAATAATGACAACTACAATTTAAAAAAATAGCCAGGCATTGTGGCAGGTGCCTGTAGTCCCAGCTGCTCGGGAGGCTGGGGCGAGAGAATCACTTAAGCCCAAGAGTTTGAATTTGCTGTGAGGCGACATAGTGAGACTGTCTCAAAAAAAAAAAAAGAAAAAGAAAAGAAAAGAAATTCTGGTAAAGTCCGTGGTTTGTGGTGCTTTGAAGAATTAAAGGAAAAGAGGCTGCCACCTATGTGTGTGGATGTGGATATATGATGCAGAGAACAGGACAGTGGAGATGAGTCTGCTGGAAATCTTTTGCCGTTGCTCTATTGTTTCATCTCCTTTCTCTGCAGGGAACTAGCAACTTCCACCAGATTTGAGCGTCCCAAAGCTCCTCAGTAGTAGGTTTCTACTCTAGCTACAACCATCTGGTTTCTACCCACCCTCTTCTGCCTAGAGACAATTTCAATAAATTAAAAGAAAAAAAAGCAACACAATTGCACTGTCCTGTTTCTATGCCATATTTCTTGCAGAAGCTGGGGATGGGGGGAGTGTGGAAGAAGGAAGAAATAGGTCAAATGTAATGCTACATCTACAGACTTGGAAACCTGCTGGGGGATTAAGTGGAAATTGTCATTTGTAGGTGGCCCTTGGCCTTCCCTGATACGCAGCCCAGGCCATTTTCTGGAGAGGGAGAAAAAGCATCAATCCCAGAGCTGTCTCTCCCAGCGACAAATGCTGTAATCAGAATAGCAGCAGGCAGGCTTAGTTCCCTCACCTTCCCCCACATTCGAAATGGCATGAATTTACATTCCTGAGACTGTCTGACTGCCAAGTAGAAGGGTAAAGTATAGTTGAAAATTTCAACAACAAGGGCACCATCTTTTGGATACTCAGACTTAATTTAGGTACATCCCAGACAGTGGGTCCCCTCCTCTATAGGTATAAGGCTGTGACGAGAGTCACACCCTAAATTCACTCCAATATTCTTTGTGTTGGTTCTGTAAAAAACTACAGTGGAACCCAGAGATTATCCCTTCAAACTTGGTTGGCCTTGTTGGGGGTAAGGGGTCCCAATTCTCTGAACTTAGTTGACCTGGTTCAGTTACTCAGCTGAGCTAGAAAGTTCAACAGAGGCACTGCGGCAATTGAAAGCAAAAATGAATGTAAACTTAAAATAAAACTGGAGCAGCACAGGCAATGTGAATAGGAAGTAAAAGTAACCTGCACAGAGTTTAGTATAACAAAGATAAATTTTATTTAGGAAGAACAAAGTGAAAGTTTAGAGCATTTCCAAAGAGTTGAATTTCCAAAGAGAGTTGCAAGTGGGTCCCTCTCATGAAGAGAGAAGGTGAGAGAGAGGCACACAGGGACAGTATGGAGGTATAAATACTTCTTTGAAATATGTTGTACGTCTTTCATTGGTCTACCTGCACCACCAGGCATTATTGCCTGTTTCTGTCAATGATTATTGTCTTTTTTTACTGGTCATTGGTTACCCAGGTTACTTCATAACCTGTTTTTTTTTTTTTTTTGTTTGTTTCTTTTTTTTTGAGACAGAGTCTCACTTTGTCACCCTCAGTAGAGTGCAGTGGCCTCATAGTTCACATCAACCTCAAACTCTTGGGCTCAAGTGATTCTCTTGCCTCAGCCCCAAGTGGCTGGGACTACAGGCATCTGCCACAACATCTGGCTATTTTTATAGTCATAACCATATTCTTATCTGCCCTCCAGATTTCTTTGTTTGATAGGCTAAGCTCTCCTTCCATCCCCCTTGAAGCCCGTTTCTTTGTGCTCCTTCTCAGGCCTCTCCCAAAAGGTGGATACTGAGTGGCATATTTCATCTGGGAATAAAGTCCAAGGAGGTGAAATATATAAAAAAGTCTTATCTGAGTGGGTCTGTGACAGAGGCAGAGAGAAATACATTAAGAGGCTGATTTCTAAAAGCTAGGGAGATCTGAAGGGCATGTTAAGTTATTTCTGTTAGTGTCACAGGGCCAAAAATTAAGGTATTGTGAAGAAGTTAGTAAATGAACTAGTAAATGTTTTTTTCCGACTAATAAGAGGAAGGAGTGTAATATTTTGAAAATAGTTACTAATTTCACAAATATTTTGGAGCATTTTTATTAGAAACAGATCTAAGTTTTGTTGGTCCTCAAGTTTATACAGTTTGCAGGTCCCTCTTTAAGAAACAGAATACAAAAACTTAAATACGAAAATAGATACATGGTCTCAGAAGGAGCCTATGCAAGTGAGATTCCCTGAAGTTTAGGTTTCATCATCTAAATGGTAAACTTGGTGTCTTTTATATGCATAATAGACAACTGCTGTTTTGTTTACTCAGTTTTTGATTCTCCCTTTTTCAATGATAGCGCCTTAAACTTCCTTTGAGAAATCAGTCCTCTAGCACTTTTTGTCCACATGGCTCTGTGGGGGAACCTATTACTCAGGATTGGCCGTAAGAGTACTGCATTCCAGTGACCATAATGATTGGGTTAATAACAGGTATAAAATCCAAGCTGGACCAATGAACATTAACCTTGGAACATTTTTTTTTAACTATTAGGTTGAAATCAATGAAATTGCCATAAATCAATTGTTTTTTACTCATATAAATGGGAGTTTCATGTGTTTTGATGTAATATTTAGGTTTTTTCCTTTCCATTGTGTTGGTTGGTTGATAAGATGAAAGCCTGGAGTTTCTGATGGCGACTTTTGCCTTTTATGGTCAACAGACTGCCTGAGATCTAACCTAGATGATCATAATGGAGAGATGGAGAAACAATGATGATTCTTAAACATATTTGAATACATAGATCCAGATTTATTTAAATGAAATTATACCTGCAATTTTAGTTAGGTAAACCCAAGATTTCTCTTTTAAATTAAGTCAGTTTTATTTGGATTATTATCATTTGCAACCAAAGCGTCCTGATTAATATAATATGTAAAGAATCATTGTGCAAAAGTATAGGATACATAAAATAAATTCAGCATCTAAAACTTGTTGAGTGTTTAGTATGAGCAAAGCACTGTGTTAATGACAAGAAATGATATAATAAGAGTAAAGACATTCTTATTTCTAAGATACTTATACTTAGGACATGAAATATACAAACATGAAAACATAAAGATCAAAATATGTTAATAATATTTTCTCCTATATTTCAATACTGTAGGAATTTAGAGATGAATGAGTTTCTGTAAGATAAGGTTATTAAAAACAGCAATATGATAGAGATGGAACCTACCTGGGATTATAGGATGTCCCTATAATCCCACTACTGGGTGTCTACCCAAAGGAAAAGAAATCATTGTATCAAAAAGACACTTGCATTCATATGTTTATCACAGCACAATTCATAATCAAAAAGATAAGAAATCAACTTAAGTGCCCATCAATCAATGAATGGATAATGAAAATGTGACATATGAACATATGTACAGGTGGTGAAAGAACTTGACAGTTCTGGTAATAATCAAAAAGAAACTCAAGAAGGTTTTAGGGTTAGAACATTATCTCACAATAGGTATGATTAGAAAATAAATCTGAACTGTCCAAGGTAAATAGCAACATATATATGTAACGTGTATACACACATATGCGTACACACAAATTTAATCTATTAAAATTTAAAAAGGGGGAGAAATAAAGTGCATATAGGCTCTGGATAGATGGAAGAGTGGGGGAAAGCTTTTCAGGGGTTGCTGAATAGCAGGAGCAAAGGTGCAAGAGTGGAGGACATAAGGAGTCTGACCTGAATTGAAGATAAGGAAGAGAGGTGCGTTTGAAAGTATTGTGAGTGAGGTTATGAAAGTAGAATAAATGGTCTGGTTCTTTTGGTTTAGGAAAGAAAGAATTAAAAAAAAAAAAGTGTGTGCGTAGCAGAGAAAACCTAACAATTTTCTTTGGATGACAATAATTTACACTATCTGAGGCCACACTGGGAAAGTACATACACCAGAGGACTCTGATGTCTACAGTTGACCTCCTATATTTTTGCAGAAGTGGACTTGGGGGTTGAACTCCAATGTTCTGAGGAATTGATGATGCAAATTATGGGTGGAATATAAGTTAATGGTAGCTAAGAAGGGCATGGTTCACATTTCTTATAGCTTTTAGAACACAACAGAGGAGTTTGATGACAGTGGGCAAATGACGACCATTGCCATTTCTTGATTAAGTGAATTAATAAGAGGCAAGTGATGTTTTAAGAAAATTAATTTGGCAGTGAGATGGAGGGTGCATTGGAATGAAAAGATAGTGAAGCAATTTCTGAAGCTATTATAAATAACCCAAGTGGAGGAGGAAACTGACAGTGCTGATAAGAGTCAGGGTGAAATGCAAGAGGGTTTTAGGGTCAGAGCATCATCTTACAACAGGACTGACTAAAGAAAAAACCTGAACACCTTTTTACCTGTTCCAAGGTAAAAAGCAACAGGTATTTCAATCTCTCATAGAAATAAATTCATTGACAATTATCCCTGAAATTTGCATGTAGTCCTAACTCTATGTCCCTGTTTGCCTAATATGTACCCATTAGTACATGTCCTGGATCCGTATGAATTCTCTTCTCATTTGACTAGATCACTTTCTAGCCAACCACAGCTGTGGCCTAAACCTAATCTTCACTACAGCACAACCAGACACTGGTCAGCCACTGCATTGCTGTCCCTATTTCCTTCTGGTGGCCTCACCAACTCTGCAGTAGCCACTCTTCCAACAAAACTTGGTTCCATTAAGGACACTTCTGGGCCTGCCAAGTATTCTGAAAAACACGTTGGAGGAACACTGCAGTGGACAGGGTGTGTCTGCAGAATCAGTTCCTTAACTGTCCTTTGACCTATCTGTGCCTTGGCTCATGTTTGTCTGGACATTCCATTTTTTTTACCTTTGCTCCATTCCCTTGTTCGTTTTTGTGCTTGCTCTCCCTCTCTCTAACAACCACATAATTAGTGGACATATGTCTTTTCTTTATTTAAAAAAGAAACAACTATGTTGCAGGTAAGGAAAAAGTCCTTTGTGACCACAATCTCAGTTACAGTCCTCTTCTCCCTCCCCAGAAATAATTCTTCTTATAGGTTTGATGTGTAGATATTCTATTACACAATTGTATAGTTATATCTTCCTTAGAAAATATTCAGTGTTTTGGTGTTATTCATGTACATATTTTTATAAAAATTATAACATTATGTGTCATTCTGCAGCAGGCATTTTTTTTCTTTTTACTCAACACTGTATCGTTACAGAGGCTTCTATGTGAGTGGATACCTACCTGAACCTTGTACTTGTACATGACATTCTAGAATAATAGACATACCATAGTTTACTAAGACATTCCTCAGTTGGAATATCTAAAACATTATTTCCCATGTTTTAATATTATTAACAAAACTGCAGTGAAATTTTTAGGTATGCCCTCTTGCCCTCTTCTTCATATGAGGGTATATCAGTATTTCATAAATACATAGGAAGAAGAGAATCGCTGAGTCATAGATTACATGCATTTATGTGTAAGAGATACTCTGAAATTTCTTTCCAACATGGTTGTATCAAATTACATTTGCATGTTGGCTATTTATGTAAATACCTGTTTTTCCTCACATGCTGGTCAATTTGACATCTTTAAGCTCCAGAATTTGTTCCAACTTGGTTTTAGGATGTCAATGCTATATTTTTAACTCTCAGTCTTCCAGTTCCTATTCCCAGGTTTCCACTGATTTAGCCCGTCTGAGCAGAGAATTTCTATGGGTTAATTTTTGGTAATGTTCCCATCTGTCCATACACACATCTGCACGCATTCATATAACTACCCTTCTACCCATTCTGGTCCCAAAACTCCTGCTCACATGAGTAATGCTGAGGAGCACAGCCCATCTTCTGTATTGCTTACAATTAGGAAATACAGGAAGGGCAGAGATGAAAGAAAATTTCCTAATCTGAGAAATTATATAAATGAAACTTTTCCTGATAGAATTGGACAATTGAAAATATTAGATTAGGTAACAGATTGGGGCTGCAGATGTACATTTAGAAATCAGAAGCAAAAAGTGGTCAACGAAGCCTTGAGAAGGATGCAAGTCCAGGAAGGAGTGGTGTAGAGACAAAAAGAAAAAGGCAGAGGATGAGGATGAAGTCCTGAGGCATGGCAACAGATAAGAGATGGGATGAGGTGAAAAGACAGCAGAGATATGTGGAGACGACTGTCAGAAAGACACAGGAAGAATCCCCTGGATGTAATATCCCAGAAGGAAAGGGCAAAGTCACTCTGAAGGCATGACGAGCTGCATGTCCCCCCAGAAGTATCAAGGAGGAGAAGAACTTAGAAAAGTAATTTTTGGCAAGAAGAGATCATTATGGAAAGTTGTGTGTTTATAATAAGTAGAAGAAGCTAAACCCAAATTAGAAGTGAGCAAGGAGGATAAGACGTGGTGGATGCAGGCCCAGGCCACAAGTAGGAGGGCAAGGAAAGAGACAGGGTGATAGAAAGCCACAAAATGGCAGGTTCTGATCCATTTGTGTTTGTTTTTTTAAAAGGAAATGTTTGTAAAAGAAAGAAAGAACCAGAGGATAAGAAAAGACAGACATTGCTTTAACGAAAAGATATGATTATAAGAAAAAAAAAGGTGTCAGCTGAGAGAAGAATGTGGTCCAATGTTCAAATGAATGGAAATATACTGGGTTTTTTGCAAAGGAGAAAGTGTCTTGGACAATCTCCCCAAGAGTCCTTAATAGGAATTCAAGTATTATTGACCTCAGTTCAATACTGAAAATAAAATCCAGATTTAGTGTCTAGATCTAAGTCCTTAGAATATGTTCATAAAATAATCTATTGAACCAACAAAGAGCTACAAAGTAACACCATCAGCTGGCCTTGGGGATTGAGGCATTAGAAAGCTTGAATTTTCGATGTAATTATTGAAATTCTGACGCATCAGAGGGTGATAAGGGAAATTCAGTCTTCCTCTAGGGAGCCAGCTCAGAATTCGGCTTGTGTTTTTTCTCTGGGGCTGGTTCTGAAAGAAGATTCATTCTATAATTTCTCTCGATAACCTGTTCTAGCGTTTAACAGATCTTGCTGTCAGGACATTCTTCTTTATGTACAATATATTCTAAATTTCTCCCTGGAGCAATTTAATTCTATTTCCTTAGTGGATATAGGAAATAAATAGCATCTGTTGCCAGACTTGAAGTTAGACAGAGGACTTAAAATAAAAATTGGGTTTTCAAAATGACAGCGTAGCTAAGTCTTTTATACTCTGACAGAAATGGGGACAAAAGTAGGTTGGAAGAGAGTGTCTACCTCCAAGGAATAGAGGATGCAGAATTTCTCCTCCCTAAGGGAACAGGGGAATAAAAGGGCCCTTCGAGGGGACTGAAAAGTGGAGGTTTTGATATTAGACTAAAAGGGATTTCCAGTCCCTTCTGCTTGGCTCATTCTGTCCTCTCTCCATTTCTGTAGCAGTTGGAAGGACTAATCTGATGTCTCTGTTCTGGTAATCTGGCAGAAGTGCAGTGTGTCTGGCTTCCAGTTTGGCAAGAAATGCAGCTGCAGTCCCTGAGCCTTTTCGAAACTTCTAGTGCAGAGTCCACCACCTGCTCTACTGATCTGTAATATGACCATATGTAAAATGAGGCCACTATCCTTTTTACTGTAAAGATTGAACCCTTAAAGAGGCATAGCAAGTCACCATCAGGTGTTTTTTCTTCCAGGCAAAAGTAATTTAGTTCCTTCACTCTTCCTCAAGGATGAGCACAATCATTTTTGTTACTTCAAAATGCTTAGAACTAACTTCTAAAATAAGGTGTCTAGTAATAACCTGATAGAAGTAGAAATGACTTTATCGTACCTCCATGTTATGTCCAACTAATGCAAGTGGCTCTACTACTTTTACAATTAAGCCACTGTAATAATCTATGTTACTTTGTGGTCTAAATGACAGACATGATTCTAACTTTATACCTTTATACGACAATATTAGTAAGATAAAAGATGTAATAATAGGCTTTTAGATCAAGTCTAAAATATATATATAAAATAGGTAAGGCAAAAATAAAGGTTCATTAATATAGACATTTCAAAGGGAAAGGCTTTGTTTTTACCACACTAGATTATTTTTCTTTTTGTGCACTAAAGGAGTTAATAACTCCTCTTTTTATAATTTAATCTTTCTGGTTACTCCATAGTTATAATTTCAGTAAAAATTATCAAAAAGTGGAGAAGACATTGGAATCTGGCACAGTCTAGGAATATATTGAAGAATTAGAAACTAATATTAATAATGATAGATATTTCTTCATTACAAAGCTAAAAGACAATTGATTATGAGTTCATTACTATGCTAAAAGGTATTTCAGTGTTATACAATGCTCACTGCTATGGTTTAGATATGGTTTGTTTGCACCAAAGTCATGCTGAAACTGCATTGTCAATGTGGCAATGTTGGGAAGTGGGGCCAAGTGAGAGGTGTTTGGGTCATGGGGGTGGATCCATCATCAATGGCTTGGTGCTGTTTTAGCTGTAGTGAGGGAGTTCTCAGGTTTCCCCTTCTTCTCACATGTTTTCTTTCCCTTTGACCTTCTCTGTCATGCTGTGACACTGCATGAAAGCCCTGGCCAGAAGCCAGTGCCATGCCCTTGAACTTCTCAGCCTGTAAAACTGGGAGTAATTTTTATAAATTACTCAGTCTCAGGTATTCTTTTATAGCACTGCAAAATGGACTAAGACATATTGTGAGCTAAATAAACCTCTTTATAAATTACTCAGTATAAATATTCTTTTATAGCAATGCCAAATGGACTAAGACATGCAATAAACTCAGATCATCATCAATAAAACTTTATTGAATATCTAGTGTATTTGGTGCACTAGACTATGCAATAGCCAGTCTAAGAAGTTGGATAATACAGTTCCTACTTTTGGAGCTATACAAATAGATATAAATCTAAGATAATAAATGTGAAATGACATAATTCATGCCTGACTCTGAGGCATGATAAGGAAGAGGAAGAAAAGGGTCTAGACAGGATGGGGATAAGGAGAACTGACCCTTGATGGGGAACCGTCTATTATGCTGTGTCCAAAGAGAGAAAACAAAATTGACAGATTCATATTAGCACAAATATCTAAGGAGGCCAACCTTAGTAGAGATTTTCCTTTTTTGCTTCACAATACACAATTCATGTGGTTACTGACTGAGTGTTGGGAAAGGAGTGCTGGTCAAGCATACAAAATTACAGTTGGATAGGAGGAATAAATTCAAGAAATCTATTGTACAACATGATGACTATCATTAATACCAAAGTACTGTATTCTTGAAAATCACCAAGCTTTTAAGTATTCTCACCACAAAAAATGATAAGTATATGAGGTAATACATACGATAATTTGCTTGATTCACCATGTATAAATACTTCAAAACACCATGTTTTAACATAAAATAGTTGTCAATTAAGAAAAATAAATAAAGGCAAGAAAAGAAAACATCAGAGAAAACCAAAATTGAAGAACATTCTGCAAAAACATGTCTAATCCTCTTCAAAATAGTCGTGGTCATGAAAAAAAAAAAGGAGAGATTGAGGAACTGTGAAAGATTGGAGGAAACTGAGGAGACATGAGGACTAAATTCAATGTTGTGCCTTGGTGCCCATTGTTCAGTGGTTAGGGCACCGGCCACATACACCGGCCTGGGCCTACTAAACAACAATGACAATTACAACAAAAAAAAAGCCAGGCATTGTGGTGGGTGCCTATAGATCCAGCTACTTGGGAGGCTGAGGCAAGAGAATCACTTAAGCCCAAGTTTGAGGTTGCTGTGAGCTATGATGCCTCAGCACTCTACTGAGGGTGACATAGCGAGACTCTGTCTTAAAAAAAAAAAAAATAAATAAATAAATTCAATTTTGCACCTTTGGACCTTAGATTAGGAAAAAGACATTCATTGTTCATGAATCTGGAGTCTGTACTTTGGTTGATAGTACTTTACCAATATTAATTTCTTGGTTTTGACAAGTGTATCATCATATCAGTGATTGAGACCATGCCAACACTTCCGGGAGCAGAGAAAGGCTCTAATTCATTGACCTCACTGGTGCACAAACTCATCCACCAAGTTTCTGGCTTGTGGACCTTCCAAGACTGGTTTAAGATCTGGGGCTGTCTTGTGCAGCATTTGCCTTAGGCACAGGTGAGCATAGGGAGCTGGGAGTAGAGAGAGCTGAACTGGCTTGTGCCACTCATTGTGATCTATTTGGTAGAGGAAAGGCTCGCATTTTGTTACTAAATAAGTAGCAGCTAAGAGTACTGCAAAAGTTTAGAGGAGAGAGCCAGCACATTGCCAAAGTTGTAAAGAAAATTTTTAGGGAGAGATAAGATTTGAAGTGAGTCTGGAAAAACAGAGGTGGGATTAGACAAGGAGAAAAAGATAGAGAAAACATTCAAGGCAGGGGTATCCAGAAGAAGAGGGTTCAAATGTACATAGTATGTACAGGGAATTGCTGGATCAAAGGGTATATATAAGCAAATAATAATCAAGAAGATTGGAAAAGTAGGTTGCAGCCAGATTATAACAAACCTTGAAATACCAGGCTAAATGTTTGGGACTTTATCTTGTAAACAATAGAGAATACTGATTTTATTTTTTTTACTTTGGAAGTGAAAGTCTAGCAATATGTTCAGAAAATTCATCTAGTATCAGTATATAGATCAAATAAGGTAGAGATTAAAATGAGAAGGATTATTACCCTAAAATAATGGAGACTGGAATTCAAAAAAGTGAAAAAGAAAGGGGGAGTTGTGAAAAACAGGATGAAGGAAGACTTGGAATGATGGGAAAGGGAGGTATGAAGAATGTCTCATGTTTAGGTGGCTGAATAATGTTGGAATCATTGCCTAAAACATCAAAATCCAGAGAAGCTAGTTTGGTAGGAAAATAATTAGCTTGGATGTAGATGTGATAAGTTGAGATAGTAATGAGACTGCTTATAGAAGGAGTCCTACGGATAATGATATATGCTGCATTGGAAATACAGTAAAGAGATTATTAGGGCTCAAGATTTAGGTCTGAGAATATTTCTGGTAGAAGTGAAAGTTTAAGCCCTTAACAGATCATTCCCCAGAAGAATGTGCAGAACTCTATTCTCAACCCAGGCTGTGTCATAACCACTGGTGCAGTGGGCAGATGTCATTTCTGCCTGCCTTGCCTCTTCTACAAACAGTACCACCTCTTTTCTTTTTAGGAGCTGCCTCTCTTCCTCTTTATATAAGTTGACAGTGGGGAGAGGGGGAGTTACAGTTATGGGATTTCATCACATCATAAATTAGGACCAACAATCTAGTTGGGACAAAGTATCCATCGTCTAGATAAAAGTAACTGGTTCAAAGGTAGGAACAAGACTCAGTGTCCTTTTCGTATTTAGCATGCAGGCCAAGGTAAAAAGGGCCTAACTCTTGTCTATGGAATTGCTAGCTGGGTAGATGATGGAAGCCAGAAGCTTCCTGTAGCCCTCTCTCCCACAATATAAAGAAAATCTACCTCATAGTAAAGCCAGGACAGAGGGAAGCAGAGGCAGGGTCCTAATGACATCAGTTGAATCAGACACCCTGAATGTACTCTTACACATGTCCACCAACATGGCTACCTTATATGTATGTCATCATGCCACACTGAGGAGCAGGGGACAGGGGAAGGAAGTAAATTAACAAAGGTTGCCTAACATCAATTAGCTGAGTCTTCTTGTTCATTTGCCTATTTAGATCTTTGTGGCAATGGGATAGTTCTCTATCTTGTTTGCAGAGGTATTTGCACAAAACTACACATGCAATAAAATTGCAAACATCTGGCTCAGTGCCTGTGGCTCAAGCGGCTAAGGTGCTAGCCATATACACAAGAGCTGATGGGTTTGAATCCAGCCCGAGCCTGCCAAACAACAATGATGGCTGCAACCAAAAAAATAGCCAGGTGTTGTGGCAGGTGCCTGTAGTCCTAGCTACTTGGGAGGCAGAGGCAGGAGAATCGCTTGAGCCCAGGAGTTGGAGGTTGCTGTGAGCTGTGATGCCAGAGCACTCTACCCAGGGTGACAGCTTTGGGGCTCTGTCTCCAAAAAAAAAGAAGTTGAAAACATATTACAGAGAGGTTTTATGTACCTTCACCCAGTTTCCCCCAGTGGTTATATCTCACCTAATCAGAGTGCGAGGTCTATTTTAAATTGCACACAAACTTTATGGACAGCCTGTATAATATGAAAACCAGGAAAATGATGTTGCTACAATGTAAAAAAAAAAAAAAAAAAAGAGAGACATATCTAAATATAAAGATTGAAAGCTAAAGGATAAGAAGATACATTTCACATCAATAATAGCCAAAATGATGTTAATAGATGTATGAATATCAGTCAAAATAAAATAAAAGGTTAGGGTTAGGATTAAAATAAAAAGTTTAATTTACTAGGGAGCTATCTAACAATATAACCTCAAAATATATAAAGCAAAAACTCGATTAAAAGAAGAAATAGACAAAATCCCAATCAGAATATTTTAACATACTTTTCTCAATAATTTATAGACAAACTGTTAGAAAATTTATTAAGAATGTAAATTTGAATAGGACAATACCCAAGATCTACAACTATACAATGTGTACATTTAGGAATATTAACCCCATGTGGGGCCATAAAGCAATTCTCAACTTCTCTCTTCAAAAGTCTAGAAATATACAGACCGCATTCTTTTTTTTTTTTTTTTTTTCTTCAGTTTCTGCCTGGGCCAGGTTTGAATCCATGACCTCCAGCATATGGGGCTGGCCTTACTCCTTTGAGCCACAGGTGGTGCTCCCAGACCACATTCTTTGACTACACTGTAGTCACATTATAAATCACAAACAAGAGATAATTAGGAAATTCCATATGTCTGGAAAAAAAACCCAACACATTTCCAACAGCTAGTGTGTCAAATAACTCACAGTGGAAATTTAAAAATATTCACACTGAATGATAGGAAAATACTGTATCACAATTTATTCACTGCATCTGAAGTAGGGCCTATAGGATGAATTAGAGGCTTAAATGTTTACACAAGAACAGAACAAGTGCTAAATTCATACACTAAGTATCTAAGCCAAGATGTCAGAAAAAGAATAACAAGAAAGAAAGCCTCTAAGAAAATATTAGGAAGAAAATGATAAAGATAAAAACAATAATTAAGGACATGGTATACGAGCTAACTGGGTAGTGTCCTATTCAGATTTAGAAAGGATCAACAAGACAAAGCTGTTTTTTTAAAATGATTTATACATTAAATCTCTGGCAAACTGAAAAGGCATATATAAACAATGTTAGTTATTTTTTAAAAAGGTCATCATTACAGATGTTTCAGATATAAAGAAGGGACAAAGAAGATAATATGGGCTGTTTTATGTCAACATACTCCAAAATCAGATGACACGGAAAAATTCTTTAAAAATTTTATTTTAAGAAATTAAGAGAAAAATTTTCTCATGAAGAAAAGATACAAACCCCAGATGGCTTTACAGGCAAGTTTTAGCAGACATTTAAGAGAAAAATAATTCTAATCTTAAGCAAACTACGCCAGAATAGCAAACTAGTCTAGAGAAATATTCCTGATTTAACCCACAATACCAGCATAATTTTGACAAGAAAGGAAAATGGTAGGTCAATTTCACTCATCAAACCCCCAGAAGAAAACATTAGTAATAAAACTCAATGTACAAAAGTATAAATATAACATTACCACTTTGGACTTATTTCTTGTATGAAAATTAACATAAGAAGATCAATATAAATTTTCATGTTAATAGCATAAAGCAGAAAAATCATTTGATAGTTGTGTCAGATGAAAATTGACAACAAATCATAAATACCCTATGAGCAAGGAAGGAAATAGAAGAAAAATTAATAAGCCTTATGTATAAAAAGTATCTGCAAAATACTTAGAGCAGACATTATCCATAGTTGTGAAACAATGAAAATACTCCCTTTAAAATTTGAAAAACTGCAATAGTGCCTGCCATCACTACCTGTATTTGAACATTAAATCAGAGATCTTGGCCAGCATTATAATGTAAGAAAAAATGAAATGAATAAGGATTGGAAAATAATTATTCTATCAATGTAGACAACCTAAAATTATCTACAAATAAATTCTTAATGTTTAAAGAAGTAAAGCATGCTCATAGTTAAAAAATTAGAAGAAAACAATCATCTATAATCATAACATTCAGAAGTAAGCAGAAATAACATGTTGGTGTATTTTTTTAAAATATTTTTTGCTATGTCTTTTTAAAATCTATTTTTCTTTTTTGTACACACTTAAATTGAATCACAGTGTATGTATACAGGTTTTTTTTTTTTTCTTTTTTTTACAGTTCCTGGCTATGGCTGGGTTTGAACCTACCACCTCCGGCATATGGGGCTGGCGCCCTACCCCTTTGAGCCACAGGTGCTGCCCATCTATACAGTTTTGTAGGCTTGCTCTTTACTTCAGTGTTGCATTTTCCCTTGTCATTTAAAATTATTAAGAAAGTCATTTTATTGCCTGTACAATACATTTTCTTGTATGGAGGACAGCAATTATTTTCCAAATAATAGACATATTTAGAAAGTTTGTAAACATTTTTACTGTAAATAATCTAGTGATAAAAGTCTTTGTCTTCATTTTACAATATGTACCTTACAAAACAGTCTTAAAATGAGGCTTACCTTTAAGTCCATAGGAATGTCCTAAAACAATAAATATTACCAAATTGCTCTCTATGATGTATTAAATTAAACTATAACCTTCAGATTTATAAATTTTCAACTCACTAACCTCCCAAAGCATTTGATATTATCATTTAAATTAACTTTTGCTATTGAAGAAGTTAAGAATATGCCATCCCAAAATATGCTGCTGTGGGATGTTGACTATTTTGAAATCAAAGCAGATATGGGCAGTGCCTGTGGGTCAGTGGGTAGGGCGCTGGCCCCATATACCGAGGGTGGTGGATTCAAACCCAGCCCTGGCCAAACTGCAATAAAAAATAGCCAGGTGTTGTGGTGGGCGCCTGTAGTCCCAGCTACTTGGGAGGCTGAGACAAGAGAATCACCTAAGCCCAGGAGTTGGAGGTTGCTGTGAGCTGTGTGACACCCTGGCACTCTATGGAAGGCGATAAAGTAAGACCCTGTCTCTACAGAAAAAAAAAAAGAAAAACCAGCAGATACAAGAAGATCCCTTTGACCTTCTTTCAGTTTCTTAAAAGCAGGATATGAAATTGCCATGTGTAAGATGTCCTCCCTATATCAAAAGAAAAATAACATTCTTATCATCAAGGATGGAAAGTTGAAACCAAGGGAAATCTGTGCAAATAAACCTTGTTAAACTAACTTTCTTTAGCCAAAGCTTCTTTGCCTTATCGCATTTCACAGCTTACTATTGCAATTCAGTGCAATTCAGTATAGTATAAAAGTGATTAGGTCTTTGGGTCTTTGTTTCCTTATAAGGGTTTTCAGGTGACATAAAATTATACTGAATAAATTTGTATGCTTTTCTCCTGTTGCTGTCAGTGAACAGATCCTGAAGATAGCACAGTATCTTGAAATTGGGGAGGGGACATCCATAGAAATAAGGAGACTCTAGTGCAAGCTCTCAAATATGAGTACAGTGAATTATGTCTGTCCAAATCCTTGGATGACTGCTAAATTATACAGGTCCCAGGTACACTCTAGGGGTCAAGTTAACATAGCAGTAACCACAACTATTTGATTAGAACATAAATATGAGTAGTTCTATAACATAGAGAACACTAAGTTTGAAATTTGAATTCAAGCATGTAAACTACCAAACAGAACAAAAGAACAATCTTCAAATAAACAGGATGGAATTGTAAGTCACTATAACTTATTATTATATAATGTTTAGTTCTCACCTAAATATTTACACATGCAACAAAACAGGAAGGTGGGACTCATACTTAGGAAAAGTGGGAGTCAATAAAAAAATAACTCCAAGTGAGACTGACCAGATGTTGACTTAACAGAGACCAAGACTTCTAAGCAAGTATATTGACAAAATTAAAAAAAATATATGTTTAATGAACTTAAAATAAATTATTTTCTTGGTCAAAATATTTTGGCAATTCTTGTCCTTTTCTGTTTCATTTAAATTTCAGAACCAGCTTCTTAATTTCTGCTAAGGAACCGGCATGAATTTTAATAGAAATTGTATTGAACCAATAAATAATTTGGAAAGAATTGACATCTTAATAATATTGAGAGTCTTCAAATCCATGAATATGGAATATCTCTCCAATTTTTAGAACTTTTCTAAATAATGTTTTATAATTTTTTGATGTACGAATCAGCCCATCTTTTGTTAAATTTATTTCTAAGTGCTTTGTTTTTTTTTATGCTATTATGAACGTTTTGTTTTCTCAGTTTTATTTTCAGATTGGCCATTGGTAGCAGGAAAAAATAGACTGATTTTTAGAAATTGATCTTGCATCCTGTAATTTTTGTGGAACTCCTTCATTAGTTGAATAGCATTTTATTTTTTTACTTTTTAAAATAATTTTTTGATATTAAAACAGTTTTAGATTTGTATAATTATTATAAAGATAGTACAGAGAGTTTCTGTACACCCCATTCAGATAGTTTTTCTGTATTTGGGTATCTTAGAATTTTTTACATACAAAATCATGTCATATGCAAATAAAGACAGTTTTACTTCATTCTTTTCAATCTGTACATCTTTTATTTCTTTTTCCTTGCCTCACTGCACTGGCTAGAGTATTCAGTTAATACTGAATATTAATGATAGGAGTAGACATACCTAGTTCTTTTTTCTTTTTGAGATAGAGTCTCACTGTCCCCCTTGGTAGAGTGCTATGATGTCACAGCTCATAGCAACCTTAAACTCTTGGGCTTAAGTGATTCTCTTGCCTCAGACTCCCAAATAGCTGGGACTACAGGTACCTCTTACAACTCCTGGCTATTTTTTGTTGCAGCTGTCATTGTTGTTTAGCTGACCCGGGCTGGGTTTGAACTTGCCACCCTCAGTGTATGTGGCTGGCACTGTAACTATTGTGCTACAGGTGCTGAGCCTCTAGTTCTTTTTTTTAAATTTCAGATTAATATAAGAGTACCAATCATTAGGTTAATTGTTTTCATTTCTAAGGTAAAGTTCAAGTTGTAGTTGAGCCTTTCATCCAGGGAGTGTGCTGTATACCCCTACATTATGCACATTAGGTTAGAGTTTACTAATCCCTATCCTTCCTCTGTTTTCCCCTTTCCCTCCTCACCTACCCATCCCACTTGAATATACTTGTTTTTTTCTTGTGTGGTCATGCAGTTTTTAAAAATTGGTTTCTTATTAGTACTGAGTCCATTGGATACTTGCTTTTCATTCTTGTGATACTTACTGAAAAGAATGTGCTTCAACTCCATCCATGTAAATACGAAAGATGTAAAGTCTCCATCTTTTTCATAGCTGAGTAGTATTCCATGATATATATACACCACAGTTTATTAAATCTGTTCATGGGTTGATGGGCACTTGGGTTGCTTCCATGTCTTGGCAATTGTGAATTGAGCTGCAATAAACATTCTAGTGCTAGTGTCTTTGTCATAAAATGATTTTTTTCTTCTGGGTAATGGGATTGTAGGATCAATTCACATTTTTTGTATGTCCATATAAAATGAAGTATTATTTTTCAAACTTGGTATTTGTTCAAGTTTTATTTTCCTTTTAGCTCTTTGAGGATTCTCCATACTTTTTTTCCATATAGGCTGTATTAGTTTGCAATCCCACCAGCCATGTAAAAGTGTTCCTTTCTCTCCATATCCACACCAGCATCTGGAGATTTGGGATTTTGTGATCTGGGGTATTCTCACTGGGGGTAGGTGATATCTCGGGTGGTTTTATTTGCATTTCTCTGAAGATTAGGTATGATGAGCACTTTTTCATGTGTTTGTTGGTTGGTCGTCTGTCTTCTTAAGAAGAGAATTTTCTATTTAAACCTTCTGCCCACTCATAAATAAAATTTTTGGTTTTCTTCTTGTTGATTAATTTTTCTCTGTAGAGTTTAGTTATCAGTCCTTTGTCAGATTCATATCATGCAAATATCTTCTCCCATTCTGAAGATTGTCTATTTGCTTCAGTTGTTGTAGTCTTGGCTCTGCAGAAGTTTTTTTTTATCTTGATCATGTCCCATTTATTTATTTTTGGTGTTGCTATAATTGCCAAGGGGGTCTTCTTCATAAATTTTTTTCCAGGCCAATAGCATCAAGAGTTTTTTCCACACTTTCTTCTAGGATTTTAATTTTTTCATGTCTTAAATTTATATCTTTATCCAGTGAGAGTCAATTTTTGTCATTGGTGACAGGTGTGGGTCCAGTTTCAGTCTTCTATATGTGACTAACCAGTTCTTCCAGTACCATTTATTAAACAGGAATTATTTTCCCTAGTGTATGCTTTTGTTTGGTTTATCAAAGATTAGGTGGCAATGTGTGGCTGGATTCATATCCAGCTTCTCTATTCAATGCTATAGATCTTTATTTTTGTGCCAGTGCCATGCTGTTTTGATCACTGTAGACTTGTAGTATACCCTTAAGTCTATTAATGTGATGCCTCCAGATTAGTTTTTATTTTTTAAGATTTCATTGGCTATTCACATTTTTTTCTAGTTCCATATAAAACGAAGTACCTTTTTTTTTTTTTTTTTTAAGTTCTTCAAAGGATAATGTTAATGCTTTAATGGGGATTGCCTTAAATCTGTAGATCGCTTTGGGTAGTACGGACATTTTAACAATATTGATTCTTCCCAATGATAAGCATGGTATGTTCTTCCATTGTTAATGCCTTCTGCTGTTTCTTTTCTCAGGCTTTCGTAGTTCTCTTTATTACAGAGATCCTTCTTGTCCTTTGTTAGGTATATTCCCAGGTATTTCATTTTCTTTGAAGCTACTGTGCATACCTTTTCTTAACACATTACGAGCCATGTGAGCTGTATTTAACTCATGCTAGTTTTGAGTCTGTGGCCTCCTGAAGCATAAATAACTTTCATGTCTCTTGACCTATTTTGACCATATAAAATAGCATGACCCTGAGGAAAAAACTTTTTTCTTCTAGTGTGGCAGTCAATGTTTAATCTTAAGGGAAAATTATTCAGACTTCCACCATTATGTACAATATTATAGTAACTGTAGATTTTACAGAGATGCCCCTTATCAGGTAGAAAATTCATTTCTATTTCTTATTTGTTGATAATTTAATCATAGCCACTGGATTTTGTCTAATATTTTTCTGTGTCTATTAAAGTGATCATGTGGCTTTTGTCATTTATTCTTTTAATCTGGAATATTACATTTTTTTCTTCTTTGATTTTTTTTTCTCATGCTCCTGTTCTCCTTTTCTTTTTCTTGAAGTGTTTTCCAGTACCTCAAATAATCTGTTAAGCAATATGGTAATAGGAGTCAGCCTTGTCTTATTTCTTTTCTAATAGATAAAATTTTAAAGTAGTTTACTGAAACACATTCTTCTTTGTAAAGTATTATAAGAATGGAAAAGCAAGTATCCAATGGACTCAATACCAGTACAAAGCCAGTAGAGGAGCTAATACACATCCATACAAGAAAAAATCTCAATTCAATATAAGTTAGTAGGAAGGGGATTGGTGTTCTCCCACCTAATGGGCACAATGTAAGAGTATATGGAGTACATTCTGGAAGTGGGACACAATTACAACAGTGACTTTACCTAACAAATGCGAATGTGGTAACCTAATTATCTGTACCCTCATATTAATATGAATAAATAAATAAATAAATAAATAAATAAACAAATAAATAAAATAAAGTTAGTTTACCCTGTAAGGTTTTGCTATTGGTATCCAAGCTAAGAAAGGTCCATTTGTTTCTTAAATTATTGTGAATTTTTAATAACAAATACCACTTAACATTACCAACTTTTTTTTCTATTTTTTTATTGTTGGGATTCATTGAGGGTTATAAAGAATTAGGTTACACTGATTGTATTTATTAGGTAAAGTCCCTCTTATAATTGTGTTCCATTCCTAAGAGGTGTGCCATACACCTATCCTCCTCTCTTCTCCCTTCTCCCCTCCGCCCCACCTTGTATTATATCATCTACTGCCTTCATATTAGAATTGAGTACATTGGAGTCTTGCTTTTCCATTCTTATGATGCTTTACTAATAAGAATATGTTCTACCTACATCCAGGTTAATACAAAAGATGTAAAGACCCCATCTTTTAAATAGTACACGTATACTAAAGCTTGTTAATCCATTCCTGGGTTGGTGGGCATTTAGGTTGTTTCCACAATTTGCTGATTGTAAATTGAGCTGTGATAACAGTTTAGTGCAAATATCCTTATGAGAAAATGATTTTTTTTCTTCTGGGTAGACGGCAGTAATGGGATTGCAGGATCAATTATCAAAGCTTTTTACATCATTTGGCATAATCATTTAATTTTCTATTGAATAAATTAATATGAATTACATTGATAGATTTTTCCGATATTAAATCATTCTAAATATTCTTGAGGTAAACTCTAAACAACGTAACTTTGAATTTTAAAAAATTTGAATTTAATTTTTAGAGTAATTATACACCCACATTTATAAATAAAATGGGTGGCGCCTGTGGCTCAGTGAGGAGGGCGCCAGCCCCATATAACGAGGGTGGCGGGTTCAAACCCAGCTTGGGCCGAACTGCAACAAAAAAATAGCTGGGCATTGTGGTGGGCACCTGTATGTAGTCCCAGCTGCTGGGGAGGCCGAGGCAGGAGAATCACGGAAGTCCAAGAGCTGGAAGAGTTGCTGTGAGTCCTGTGACGTCATGGCACTCCACTGAGGGCAGTAAAGTGAGACTCTGTTTCTACAAAAAAATTTATAATTTTATCTGCCTCTGTTATTACCTGGTTTTAGTTAGGAATACACTAGCCTTATAATATGAGCTAAGAAGTTTTATACAGCTCACGTGTTAAACATTATTGGCCCATAGCTTTTGGGAAGGAGAGATCTTTGGCTACTGTTTCAATTTCTTTAATGTTCACTTACATGGTATTTGTTCAAGTTTTATTTTTCATATTTTATCCAATTTGGCACTTTGTATTCTTCTAAATGTCTCCATTTAATACAGACTCAATTGAGTAAATGACCACCTGGCAATATTCCAGCGCTCTGGGATACCTTATTGATGGACTGATTACATCAGTCCACAATAGCTACTGTAAAATGTAGTCAATAGAAGCATTAGTCTTTCACTTGCTTTGTTCTCCCAAGGAATGTCAGAGCCCATACCAGAAAAGAAAGCAGTATTTTATTGTCATAGTAGTATATGTGATAGAATACTTCAGTTGAAGAATCGTGATAAATCAGGAAACAAATTGTGATGTGCTTAGAGTCTAAGTAAAAGTGAAAGAAAGGAAGCGTCCTTTGAATTAAGGTAGAGACCATAAAGCGCCCCCAGGATTATGGGAAAGAATGGGGCCAGGGTGAGGTGAAGGCATCATGTACTTTCTATTCTGTTCATTTTCTTATCAGCACCATGCCCAAGTATATAAAGTTGTTTATTACTTTGAATTAATGCATTAATTAAAGGACCGCCCTCTCCTTCCCCAGAGATGGGAGGAAGCAGAAAATTGGGTGCAGGAAAAGTTTTATTTAAAGAGTTCTTCAAACGCAAACATTGTAACCTAACAGTTTGTACCCTCACATTACTGAAATTTTTAAAAAAGTGTTTGACTAATGATTTTCCATTTTTCTGTAAAAAAGGCAAAACACATACAGAGAGGCAGCATAGGGCTCATAGTCAAAAATGTTTGCAAGGCAAGAGTTTCCAGAAATGAGCTTTGACTACATACTCTCCCTAAACTCCAAGCCCTACTGAGATATGTTTCACACATCCTGGAAAAAGAGGCCAAGGGCCTCAGGTTTCCGTTAGGCTCTCAACGGCCCACAAGTCCCAATGGCCGGCCAGGCCTCTCAGCAGGAGGCCTGCGGAGCCAGGCACTCAGGCCGCAGGCCTGAAGCATAGTAGAGCAGGGAGCCGCTTGCAGACCACGCGGCGTGCTGCGCATGCTCCGGTACCCGCCCAGGTCTTCCCGCGCCGCCGCCCTGGTTGAGCGAGCCGCTCCACTTGCCGCTTACTCCTTCACTGGGAAATGGAGGCCGTGGAGGAGGCTCCGGCAGTGCCGCCTCAGCCCTCTGAGCTGGAGGCAGAGCCCTGTCCAGTAACCCCGGGGGACACGTCAGGAAACATGGGTCCCTTCGACTTGACTATCCTTCATTTCAACGATGTTTATGACGTGGACCCGAAGCCTGAGGAGCCCGTAGGAGGCGCTGCTAGGTGTGGGCCGCCATCTTCTCCGCCAAGTCGCAGAGAGAAGTAGGGGTGGTGACTTTGGAAACCTGTGAAGAAGGCTTGGAAGTTGTAGGGTCTTCTTGCACGGACCTTTGTGTATCACTGTTGCAGCTCCCTGATAGTCCTACTTAATACATTGGATAGTTTTGTGAGCTAGGGAAAATGGCCTTAAAATGTTTAATCCAAACCTGGGTTCAAGTTCTACTTTTCCGCTAATGATTTGTGTTATTTTGGACAAAGCCTGCTTTATAATTTGTAAAAAGTGAATTGCTTTCTATTCCTCCTCATTATTAAGTGAGGTAATTTATGCCAAGACATCTGGCCTGTGGTAGGCACCTATTAGGTGCCAGTTTTTACCTTTTCTGTATTATGAGAATCTCACTGTTCAGGGAAGCTTCCATAGCTACTAATAGTCATAACGACATATTCTTAGCACATCTTTTCTTTCTCCTTTGTCATAATTCGTACAAACAAGTAACTCAGGAGTGATCAAGATAGGCATTTGGTATTTAGATAAGAATGGCCAGCGTGTGGATAGATGGAGATGGAGAAGATTTCAGGACTGGCATTCAGGAAATCTAAGTACTTCTAGGTTTGTGGTTTTTGCGTTTTCTTTTTTGGGGGTGGGGTGGAGTGGCTACTTATGTAGTATGAGGCAAGTCACTTTAACCTTTATTTGCTTGATTTTTTCTTTTTAAATCAGGAGCTTGGACTTCATGAAGCTGGCATTGTCTTCACAGAATCAGACATGGATGGTACTAGGAAATAGGGAAATAGTATGGGCACTAAGGCTGGTGCTAATGTAAGAAAGTAGTGTGATAAAAAACTAGGGCTTGTAGAAAATTTTGAATGCTTGGCTAGCAGTTGGAGAACTATTGCAGGTTTTCCAAGATTATCAAAAAGGTGTTTGCGACATGACCCAAGAGATTTTTTGGAAAATGTAAAGGTAATTTGGGGTGGAAAAGATTAGAATGAGGGAAAATCTATTTGGAGAAATCAGTGAGGCTGTATGCCTTAGTATAGTTATGAGCAGTCATTGAGGGCCAGTAAGAATCAATAGCAGATGGATTTGAGAACAAGCAGATACAAACGAACAAGACATGATTATTCAATTATGTGTGTGTGTGCATGTGTACATGGAAAGGGGAGGTATGGGCTCAGCTAAAAGAAAAGAGGGATCTATGGTTGTTCTCTTTAATGCTGAGCAGCAAGAACATTGAACTCTCTCTCAAGGAGTAACTATTAATAGTATGATAGGAACTGTTGTTGGAAGGAAAATGTTAAGTCAGTTGAATTTGTGATGTTTGCTGACTGTGTAGGTAGACATAAATAGCAAATAGCAAATATAACGTCTCTAAGCTATTCTTTCTCTTTCCAGTATTTTAATTCTATTTTTCTGTATAAGCTCTTTTGTACTTGTATAGCTCCTCTGTATATTGGGAAGAGAATCCTACTCTTTAAATTTTCTATGGAGAAGTCCATTTGTTGTGGTACCAGCTATTTGGGGGACTACTAAGTACTCCTTCATAGGGTTAGGCTAGTTTCTTTTTTTCAGATACTCTTGCTTACAATCTGACCATATGTTTTCAGTGAAGATTGTCTATTCCTAGATACTTTTTTTTAGATAGTATCTTGCTCTGTTGTTTCAGGTAGAGTGAAGTGGTGTTGTCATAGCTCACTGCTATCTCAGACTCCTGGGCTCAAGCAGTCTTTCTGACTCAACCTCCTGAGTAGCTGGGACTATGAATGTGTCACCATGCATGGCTAATTTTTTATATTTATGGTGGAAACAGTCTTGCTTTTGTTTAGGCTAGTCTCCAACTCCTGACCTTAGTCATTCTCCAGCCTTGGCCTTCCACAGTGCTAGGATTATAGGCACAAGTCACCTCATCCAGCCTTATTCCTAGATACTCTGAGTGTATACTTGGGATTATATTCTGATGATCAGGTAGGAAGCTTCATACATTGATTGTCTTTAAGAAGTATGGTGTTTGCATTTACATCAGAATAGAAACTGCTCAAAGCATGGAATTTTTTTTTTTTTTACTATCACCTTATTCTCAGCACCCATAATCATATCTGGTACACAGTGGTTACTGAATAAATACTTTCTGAATGAATAAGTATGGGAAGTCTGGTACAAGCTGAACCAGAGAGAATGGCTCTGAATGGTGGTGTTGATTATAACTTAATCTGACTACGGTAGTGGTAAACTGAATTCTGTTGATTCTTGGTTATTGATTTCTTTTTAATATATTGATTTTAAACTATTTTATAGAAAAATTATGAAGATACTGTCCTCATTTATATGTGGGAGCTAAACAATGGGTACATGTGGACATATAGAGTAGAATAATAGACACTGGAGACTCCAAAAGATTGGAGGGTAGGTGGCAGTGAATTAAAACAAGGACTAGAAAACTATAACAGTTAAAAATTATTTTATTGTGTATATATACCACATTTTAAATCTGTTCTTTCACTGATGGTCAATTATGTTGATTTCATTTCTTTGCTATTATGAGTTGTACTGCAGTAAACATAGGAGTGAGGATATCTTTTTGACCTACTGATTTCCTTTCCTGTGGGTACATACTAAGTAGTGGGGTTACTGGATCATTGGGCAGTTCTGTTGTAAGTTTTTGAGGAACCACCATATATATCCCATAATAGCTATTCTAATTTATCTTGTCACCAGCAGTGTGTAAGAGTTCTCTTTTTAACATATCCTCACCATCCTCTGTTTTTTTCCTTTTGTCTCTTTAATGATAGCTACTCTGACTGTGGTGAGATAATAACTTATTGTTGTTTTGATTTGAATTTATCTGATGATAAATGATGTTGAGCTTTTTTTCCCATATACTTGGCCATTTGTATTATATATTGTATCTTGAGAAATGTCTATCAGATATCTTGTCCACTTTTTATTTTTTTCTATTTGCTATTGATTTGAGTTCATCTATTCCAGTTACTAATCCCTTGTCAGATGAATAGTTTTCAGATACTCTTCACTTTGTTGATTATTTCCTTTGCTGTACAGATTTTTTTTTTTTTTTTGCAGTTTTTGACTGGGGCTGGTTTTGAACCCGCCACCTCTGGCATATGGGGCCACCACCCTACTCCTTTAGCCATAAGTGCTTCCCCTGTACAGAAAATTTTTATCTGAATGCAACTCCTTTTGTAAATTTCTACTTTAGTTGCCTGTGCTTTTGAGGCCATATACACAAACAAATCTTTGCCCAGCCAACGTCCTATAACAATTCCCAATGTTTTCTTTAGTAGTTTCCTACTTTCAGGTCTTACACTTACATTTGTAATCCAGTCTGAGTTAATTTTTGTATATGGTGAAAGATGGGGATCTAGTTTGGTTCTGCATATGGATATCTAGCTTTCCCAGCACTATTCATGAAAGAGACTATTCTTTCCCAATGGTATACTTTTGCTGCCTTTGTTGAAAATGAGTTGGTTGTTAAGTGTGTGGATTTATTTTTGGGTTCTATATTCTGTTCCATTAGCTTATGTGTCTGTTCTTTTGCCAGCATCTTGCTGATTTGGTTGCTATAGCTTTGTAGTATATATATTTTTTTAATTAATTTTTTTTATTATAGATAAAAATATGCACCATAGATGTGGCCCGACCCATTACCCTCCCTCCACCCAAACCTCCCCCCTCCCTTCCCCTTCCTTGGTCCTTTCCCCATAGTCTTGTGGTATAGTTGGGTTATAGCCTTCA
>CAUYPK010126051.1:0-22161 GCA_963574355.1 Loris lydekkerianus
CACTAGTTTCATAGACCAGTTGACACTTTTACATCACACTGGTTAACATAGCCTTCCTGGCAATTTCTCAGTCATTGTGTTAAGACATTTACATTCCACATTTACTAAGTTTCACATATACCCTTGTAAGATGCACCGCAAGTTGAATTTTTAATCCCCTGCCCCACCTTGCCTGGTAAATTTCAGACACGTTAAATTTTTTTTTTTTTTTTTTTTTGAGACAGAGTCTCACTATGTTGCCTTCGGCAGAGTGCCATGGCACCACAGCTCACAGCAACCTCAAACTCTTGGGCTTAAGTGATTCTTATGCCTCAGCCTCCCAAGTAGCTGGGACTACACGCCCACCACAAGGCTTGGCTATTTTTTTGTTGTAATTGTCATTGTTGTTTAGCAGGCCCTGGCCGGATTTGAACCTGTCAGCCCAAGTGTATGTGGCTGGCTCCCTAACCACTGAGCTACAGGTGCCAAGCCTAAACTTTAAAATCTATTTTCACTGCTTTGTGATATTTGCTACTTAGTGTTCTGATTTCTTGGAAGATGTAAGTCTAGAATTGTCTCCTTAAAATCTAAAAACAGAGATTATAGAAGGGGAGGGACACTATTCCAGTTGTCTATTGCTGCCGAGCAAACTATCTCAAAGCTTACTGGCACTGAATAACACAGTTTATTGTTACCTCTCTTGAGTTCATAAATCACCAGAACTCGGCCAGGTGGTGTTTGCCTGGGGTCTCTCATGTGGTTGCAGATAGAAGGCAGTTGGGTCTAGAGTCATCTGAAGGCTCCACCGGGTTGGATGTGCAAGGTGCCTTCTTCCCACCCATGGCTAACATCTTACTCTCTTCTCCTCTGTCTCTCTCTGCAGCAGAGTAGCCTGGACTTTTATCATGGTAGCTCAGGGCTCCAAGAGGCAAGAAACCTCTAGTCCTCTTAAAAGTGAAGTACAGGGCGGTGCCTGTGGCTCAAAGGGGTAGGGTGCCAGCCCCATACGCCAGAAGTAGTGGGTTCAAACTCAGCCCTGGCCAAAAACTGCAAAAAAAAAAAAAAAAAAAAAAAAAGAATTACACAACTAACAAAGCTCGCTTTTATGGAAGTCTACTAGTCAAGGCAGTCACAGGGTAGACTAGATTCAAGAGATAGAAGACTACCCTCTACCTCTCATTGGAGGAAGTGGCATAGCCAGGACTGGCTTCATAATTTGAGATCCCAGCAAAAAATGAAAACATAGGGTCCTCTGTTAAAAACAAACAAACAAACAAAAAAAACAGGAAAAATTGCCATTTAAGGCATTGTCTTAGTTGGCTTGTGTTTCTAAAACAAAATATCTGGGATTAGGTAATTTATAAAGGATAGAAACTTATTTCTTACAGTTCTGGAGGCTGCAAGTCCAAGATCAAGGTGCCAGCAGGTTTGATGTCTGGTGAGAGCCCTGTGTCTGCTTCCAAGATGGTGTCTTGTTGCTGAGTCCTCACTCTGTGTTACATGGTGGAAGGGGCAGCAGAATGGGTGAAAAGGACCAGACTCCCTCTGTCAAGCTCTTTTGTAAGGGCACCTCATCCCATTCATGAGGACAAAGCCCTCATTATTCGGTCACCTCCTAGAGGCCCCACTTCCCCATGCTATAGCATTGGGAATTAAGTTTCAGCATGCATTTTAGAGGGAATTAAAACATTCAAATCATAGCAGACACTAAAATATAAAGCTTTTTTTTCTTCCATGCACTCTCTTTTGACTTATGGTGTTTATTTGCTATTTAATGTGCTTCTAAGTAAGGGAAAATTAAAATTTTAAATTATTAACATGAATGTACCATTTGTCTATATATCGTGCAATGTCAGTTTTAAATGCAAATATAAGAGCATTTAACTAGTATGCAGAATTACTGAAATTACACAATTCGTGCTTCTTAGCTCATACGTGGATGAGTATTTTGTTCTTACCAGAACAGTGGAAGCTGTTTCATATGATACGCTTGCATTCCACCCACACTGTCTTCAGCTTACCGATGAGCAAGGAAGGGATGGAAGGGCGAAGAGTTATGGGTTGTCCTATTTTTTCCTTTCCTCTGTCACCATTTTTAGTGTAAGTGGTTGAGTAAGACATGGAAGTAAGACAAGAAAGAATATGACAGAGTTCCTTGGTCATTTGTGTTTCAAACACCATTGCCTTCCTTCTGCATCTGAAGCAAAAATACACGTGTCGTTGCAAATGAAAGGCTTGCTCCCCGCTTCCTCAGCCAAAGATCCTCAGTCAAAGATGTAACAGGCTTAACTTGTACTTGCTTGGTATCTCACCGAACTGCCATGCGTTGTGGGCTCACCAGAATTCTGCGCTCAGGGCCATTGTTAACACCATATGTTAATGGGGTCATGAGAAATGCAGACACGCGTATGATCTATCTCCTCACTCACACGTGTGCTCTGTTGTCCCATCAGACTTGACTTACACAGCACAGGCTCAGACATGAAATGACAAAACATTTCAAGATGGAGACAACAGAGCATTACATCAAATGTGAGGCCATTCTGATCACAGAATCCTGTGTGGCTGTATGGTTGTATGCCCATGAAGCTGGCCCTGGGCATCTGTAGACACAGCTGTATTCTGGTCAATGTTTAACAACTGGATGTCTGGGCAACAAAACAAAAACAAAACCCTGATTGGTAACATTTTCTAGCATGACTGATCTCAAGCTAGCAAGATAATGTCACTGAATGCAGAGTTGGGAAGAATACATAGAATTGGCTCTGGAGAGCTGATCTGATGTTCCAGAAAATAGCAGTAGGGTGGGGGTGGGCTCTTACACAGGGTAGAAGGAATTGATGGTGGCCACCTTTGGAGAAAAAGCTAGCACATACAGTGACACTAAAAAAAAAAAAGAGAGAATGAGCTGTCTCTCTCACACACATATATGTGTGTATGTGTATAGAATGAAAAAAGACGGAAAGGCTATATATTAAAATGTTAATAGTGATTATTTCTTGGTCATAGGATTAAAGGTGATAATAATAAAATAATTATTTTTGCTTATCTGTAGTATCCACATTTTCTAAAATAGATATGCATTACTTTTGTAATAAAAAATGATAAAAAGCATTCACAAAATGTCTAGAAAAAGTACAATCTTTAAAGCATAGGTTTTGGTACTGCAAGTCTGTAATAGTTGCTACATGCCATGAATAATTTACAAATTAAATTGATTTTAAGGCACAGCTAAAATAAATTTGATAAGATGGGGCACAGTTATGTTCTTTCTTATCATTCACATTTGTACATTTTATAGTCAATGAAGAGTGACAGCCACTATTTAGAATTCCAGCAAAGAGCAACCGTAACTATTTGTCACCTGCTCAGCATTTAAACAATGACCTGATTGTTCATCTGCCCAGCCTCAGCAGGAGTGAGGGGAACCAGAATCCACACTAAATAACTCAGTTTATGACCAAGGAGGCAGAAAGGAGGAAAGGATGGCCTCTTTGGAGGACTGATGAGAACAGTAAGGAGAGGGTGAAATATGTCAGCGACACACAAGAGGAAGGGAGAATGAAGGGAGGGTGCCTGCATGTATCAAAATCTCAGCACTGAGGCCATGAAATAGAGTTTCATGAAGGAGAGGAATCAGGCCAGGAGCCTGGGAAGGAGAAACAAAGCAATGAGGGTGGGAGGGAAGGAACTCAAAAGACAATTCTCAGCACGGTGGCTCATGCCTGTAATCCCAGCACTCTGGGAGGCCAAGGCAGGTGGATTCGAGACCCACCTGAGCCAGAGTGAGATATCTCCTCTAAAAATAGCCAGGCGTTGTGGCGGGTGCTTGTAGTCCCAGCTACTTGGGAGGCTGAGGCAAGAGAATTGCTTGAGCCCAAGAGTTAGAGGTTGTTGTGAGCTGTGATGCCCTGCCACTCTACTGAGGGCGACAAAGTTAGACCCTGTCTCAAAAAAAAAAAAAAAAAAAAAAAAAAAGACAATTCTCAGCATGACTTGGAGTAACTAGCCGTGTGATGACTGCTCCTGCAACCATGTGAATGTTGGGTGGTATTATGACTAAAGAGATTCCTAATGATCTTGGGGTGGGTGGGGTACTGCAATATTCTGACAAAATGAGCTGTGGTCAATGAGAAACCCAACTGGATGCTTCCAGCTTCCTCAATCCAAAGGAAAGTTCTCAGAATAAGGCCCTCAGTGGGGAAGGGGCTCACTTCTAGTTTGTTGGAAGGGGGGAATATAAAGCAGTCTGACTCATTTATGTTGCTTTTAGTGAAATGCCAGGGATCCAGTTCACGTCTCAAATGCTACTAATACACATGTGAATCACACAGGGTTCCATTCGATAACACTGGGGATAAGGTTAAAATGCAGATTTGGATTTTGCATGTCTAGGATGAGGACAGAGAATTTGCATTTCTAACAAGGCCCCAGGTGATGCTGACACTGCTGGTCTAGGACCACAGTTAGTAGGTGGGTCACAAAGGGCAAAATGGCAGATGGAACTGTTTTCTTTCTCCAGGTTTGGGTTCCAATAAACCCCAGGCCTTGGAGGCTGAGCCCTCCCCGGTGCTGCTGGCTTTTGCAATGTGCAGGGCTGTTGGTAGGGAGGAAGCAGCCAGGGCTATTTCCCCACATCCCTTCTTCCTGTTTGGGTATTGGTTTCTCTGCCGCCTGCTCTTGGCTATGCCTCCCTCCGTCTTGCCTTCGCTGCACGCCTTCCTCTTTGCAACAGCCTCGTCATTATTGCAGGAGATTTATTTTTAGAGTCAAGGCCACAGAGTTGCAGATTCTGCAAGGCCTAAAACAAATCGACAAACGGAAAGTGTTTGTCTTTGAAGCGGTGTGAATGAAGGGCCCGCTAGCTCAGCCTGTCAATAAGCTCTTATCTCAGCTTGTTTTCTGAGTCGCCCACGTGGGCTGCCTTCTTCTCCCCTCCCAGATCAGAAAGGAGGTTGAAATACAAGAAGGAACTGAAATCTTCCAGTCTTTCCCTTGTGAGATCTTGGCAAATCCCACTTTTAGCTGGCCACCATGACAGAGGTGGCCGGTTCCAGAATGGGGGCAAATTAAAACAAGACAAAGTTGGGCCATGTTTTGGCCCCAAATTCCAAGCTGAGGTGTTTCCGACAAAGCAATGCGCGTAACAGTATGAGGTAGCAAGGTTGCACATGGGAATGATGGAGGCTGTGAGGATATTTTTTCTTTTTCCATGGGATTCCTAAGTGGGAACTTGAAGGACATAGAAGAAATGGTCCCACTGGGTGACAACAATTATGCAAGAACCTTTCCAAGCCCTGTCATTGGGAACTGCAGGGCAAACATGCCAGAATAGGGCTCAGCTGAATCTAATACATCCTTCCAAAAGACTGACAAAAGTCCTAATTCCTTCCTTGGGGTTTTGGGTCTGAGAATTCCCAGCTCCATCATCATGCTCATCTTAGGTGACAACCACTTCTTTATTGTCAAATTCTTTTTAAAACCTGAGATACCCAAGGGATCATATCAAAACCACCTTCTCATTGCCAAAGCTTCCTGTGTACCAGGCCCTGTGCCATATGCACTCTGGTAATAGGAAAAAAAAATCCTAAGCTAGCATTTATTGGGTACTTACCATGCACCAAGTACTATGCTAAGTGTTTCTACGTGAATTTAATGAGCTCTCTTAATTCTAGCAATAATGCTTGCAGATAAGTATTATGTCCATTTTATAGAAGAGGAAACAGAGGCTAAGCTGGGGTTAGAAAGGATTCATTCTAATTTATGAGCTCCTAGTTGTGTGTGCTTTAGATTGGGAATGCAGAGATGAATTGGTGTGATTCTTCCCCACCCCAATTTCCAAGCTCAAGATTCTGAATTCCTGGTTTGCATGTTGCCTGTCTTGTGGCCCTGACCTGAGAGTCCCACAGGTCAGTGGCTGTGTAAGTTGGTGGGGTATGTGAAATGGAGTTGGAAGCAATTTTAAAGTCTTTCCTTTTTAGAGTCTCAGCCTGTTACCTTGAAAGAGCCACCCTGTCCATGTTTAGTTTCCTCTGCTTTGTATAAAGAAGGTAAGACTACTCCTAAAATTAAATCATGAAGCTGGTAAGGGTGCCCAGTCTGTTCATTTAACCAGTATTCCCTGAGTATCTACTATGTTCCAGGCTCAGTTCTGGGAAAGAGAATTATCTTAGTCTATCTGCGTTACTATGAGAGAATGCCCGAGGCTGGGCAATTTTTAAGAAAAGAGGTTTATTTGGCTCATGTTTCTGCAGACTGTACAAAACAGCTGGCACCAACATTTGCTTCTGGTGAGGGCTTCAGGCTGCTTCCACTCGTGGTGGTAAATGAAGGGGATCTCTATGTGCAAATATCACATAGTAAGGGAGGAAATTAGAGAGGAGAGGTGCCAGGATTTTTTTTCACAACCAGGTCTTGTGGGACTCTTGTTGGAGCTAATAAAAGAACTCACTCAATACTGGATGGCACCAAGCTGGTCATAATGGATCTGCCCCCATAATCCAAACACCTCCCTCTAGGCCCCACCTTTACCATTGGGAATCAAATTTCAACATGAGGTGTAGAGGGTCAGATCCAAACTATAGCAAGGTTTTAGTGGTGAAAAAAGCAGTGAAGTCTGTCCTCAGGATGCTTCCACTCTAGTGGAGAAGCCAGGCAACAAACGTAGATGAATGAATGCCTAATGGCACTTGTATAGAGAGATGGCGAATTGGCCCAGGAGAACATGTAGGGGCTGTTTAAGACAAGGGCGTCAGAATGGCTCTTGAGTAGAGAGACCCAGACATCATGAGGCAGATGGGGAATAGGGAAGAACAATCAGTTAAAGGGAAAAGCCAATGAATGAGCCCTGAGTTTAGACCATACTTGGGAAGTTCAGCAAAAAGAGGTAGATATGGAATCTGATTGATAGGCAGGGCTAGGTCAGGGGTGTCTTATGGGTCATGATGAGGAGTTTGGGTATTTTTATTGAGTCACAATCTTTGATTGATATCACACACCTAGAAAGTGTGTAATAAGTGGCCATTATAGTCCCTCTGCAGATATGCTGAAGCTGAAGGTCTGTGGAACTGGGGGAAACACAGGATGAGCTGTATTATGTATTTTGTACATGGTACTGGTGATTCCTGAATGGAGGGTCCTGGACTTCACTTGGAGGGAGTTGGCTCTGATCTTTGAGCCCTTGCATATCGGTTATGGTTTCTAGCTCCCCAGGCCTCTGCTTGAGGGCAGGCCTGGAGCTGTGGGAGAGTTCACCCCCTTAACCAATGATCATCAAAGAGTTGATAGACAAATATCAAGCTTCTCTGCCCCTTGGTGGACCAATTCAGAAGGTTGCTCCAGATAGTCTCCCATAGGTGCCCAGTGGGACTGTGCTCCAGTCGTTCTCAGCAGTAACCAGCTCACACATTCATCCTTCATTGGCTTTTCTCCTCTCTCCATCTTACCTTCTCATTTCCCTATGGGTGCTTCCTGGATTCACCTCGTAAATAAACCACTGCCACTCAAGTCCTATAGCTGGGTCTGTTTTGGGGGAAATATAAATCAAGGCACTTGGCCACAATGATGAGCAGGAATCCCCTCTGTCACAGGTGAGTGCATAAACCAGTTGTCTGGGCATCTTGTAGATAGAAGATAGGGTCACTGGCTGGAGAAAGGGGCAAGATATAGCAGTTAAGGGGTAGTACAGGACAATGCAGTCCCCCATAGTTCAGCAGGGGGAGGACGGGCAGTTCCAACACCATTACATCCTGCACAAGGACCTGAGAATGTGGGCACAGAGAAGAGGTAAAACAGTTTGCAGAGAGAGAATGAACAGCAGCATGAGGGTCAAGACTTGGTCCATGTGGTTCACTGCTATGAAGCTAGGCCTGGCACCTAGTAGGTGCTTGATAATATTTTTGACTGAATGAATGGAACAAAGAAAAAGAGGCTCGGCGCCTGTGGCTCAAGCGGCTAAGGCACCAGCTACATACACCTGAGCTAGCGGGTTCAAATCCAGCCCGGGCCTGCCAAACAACAAGGATGGCTGCAACCAAAAAATAGCCGAGCGTTGTGGTGGGTGCCTGTAGTCCCAGCTACTTGGGAGGCCAAGCCCAGGAGTTAGAGGTTGCTGTGAGCTGTGATGCCACAGCACTCTACCCAAGGTGACAGCTTGAGGCTCTGAAGAAAGAAAGAAAGAAGGAAGGAAGGAAGGAAGGAAGGAAGGAAGGAAGGAAGGAAGGAAGGAAGGAAGGAAGGAAAAGAAAGAGAACTCAAAGCCATGGGGTCCCATAGAATGAGAAGCTATTGATGGCCTCCACTTCACCTTCCTAAATCTGTTTGCTTAGCTTTCCTATAGATTCTGTGAGGCACCCAACAGCTTTTTGGTCATCTTCTAATACTTTTCTGCCCCATACAAACTAGTTTGTCACATGCAACAAAGAGAACTTTTTACTAATGCAATAATGTAACATGAAGACCGTGGCAGGGTTACTCTGCTCCCATCACACCCATTTTTCTGGCTTCATGGCTTCCCATGTTGACTACATTTCCCAGACTTCCTTGAAGTTAAGGTAGGGAACATGTGACTGAGGTCTAGCCTGTGGAAAGCAGGTAGAAGTGATGGGCCTGAACCATAAAATCTCCCCCTCAGGATTTTCCACTTTTTTCTTCCTGTTCTTTGACCTTGGAAGCCACATATTAAAGTTGATAGTGCCATTTCCCATGAGAAGGGTGACGTCTGGGTCCCTGAATCACCATAGAGAAGGCTGCCCCTGGAATTTCTGCTTAGAATGTGAAGTGAGCACATAATACCTTTTTGCATATTCCATTAAGCTGTGGGGATTTAGGGTATGTTTGTTCCAGCTCCTTGCATGTCCCAACAAGCTGAAGGATCTCATGTCTTGGGCGGTTTGTTGTCATGAAAGACTATAGGGGGATTCCCTGGGCAAAGAAAGGGTCAGCCTCCTTCCCAGAAGCATCTTTGAGGCACTGTCCATGATGCTGATGGAAATGGGTGGCCTCCCCTCTTCACCCTGCACTTCTAGGATTTCTCAAGGAGTCTTTGAAAATAAAAACAAATAAAAATTCTGCTCCAGATCTTCCAGTTCCAGAGAATCCAATGTGAACAGAGCCCCCTGGAAGCGGGCAGCTATGGTGGCCCTGGTTCTCCCCACTAATCAAATGGTGATTTGGAATAAGGAAGAATTTGTAGTTTTATTTTTCACAAGTCCTTACGCTGAGACAGATGGTTATAATGCCAAAATCTTACATTATTTATGAGGCTGTGCAGTGTTGGAGAAAGGCCTGACCTGGCCGTTTGGAGCTCTGGACATGCCACATGGCAGGCGGGTTCTGCTCTCTTTCTCCTTGGTTTGCAAAGTGAAGGTAGTGGGCAGGTGGGGGAACAGATGAGTTTTTGAGATGCCTTCCAGGGCTAACAGCCTATATAATTCAGTATCTGCATGCCTAGAGGAAGGAGGGTAGATGCATTTTGAAAATGAAATGAAAACAGGGAGGTGAGCCCACAGTGATTGTGACCTGTGCTCCGTGACCGGAATCTCTGGGTTGTCTTTCTCCTCCAACCCTGCCCCCAGAGCTGAAAACAGCCACCCCAATGGGTGGCAGTAAGCTATCCATGAAGTCCGTCTCTCAGGTTGCTGGGGACAGCACGTTGGAAGGGAAAGGTTGCCACAGGAAAAAGAAGGCTGGCGGCAAACATCGGGCTGCGTGTCTGTGACCTAGACTGACCATCGCTGTGGAAGGCTGAACCAGGGAGGCTGGCACAGGGCCAGAGCTGTCACCGTCTGGGCATCTGAGCCCAGGGAGCCCCCGAGGTCAGCTGTCTCCCCAGAGTGGAGAGTAGCCAATTCTCACTGTCTCAGCTGCCAGCTGCCACCAAATCACAGCAAAGAATACAAGGTACCAAAGACCGCCCATACTGCCCACACCCGCTTCTATGACTGCAGCCAAGGTTAGGAGGGGGCCTGGCACATGGCACTTGCTATCAGCAAATCTTGGCAGGAGGGTTTAACCATGTGTGGGGCATCCACCCCTTTGGCATCTGGGGGAGCCTATGGACCCCTTTTTAGGATGATGTATTTAATTGCATGAAATAGAATTACAGAGGAAAGCAATTATATTGAAATGTAGTTATCCAAATATTAAAAAACAACTTTGGGATGCAGTAATATATGTGCTTCTTTATTAATGCATAAATAACAAGATTTAGTGGCAGATCTAATAACCACTATCATTTCATACTAGCGGGAAGTGTAAGCGATATTTAGAGATAGCAGCAGCAACTCTGATGTGCTCTGAAGATAGCTGTGGTTTCTACTGGTGACAGTCACAGGTACTGGTGATGCTACTAGGGTTTGTTGCCTACATTCATAATGAAAGAAAGTGCTTGATTTCAGGTTAGTAAAATGACAGATGCAATATTTTTTCCCCTTCCAAGTTCATAGACCTTTGATTACTATACTATGCACAAACCCCTTGGCCTGGTAGGGGATGGCTACTAGGGAACAGAAATGCACTGGGGTGTGGCTGGGTACACAGACAGAACCGTGGAGCCATTCTTTCTTCATCTGTCAGCAGGACAGGTTGGACTAGATCAGGATTTGCTAATGTGAGCAAAGTGCTGCCTCCTCGCCACCTTTCTGCCCATGGTAAATGTTGCTAATTGATCGTGGCCGGCTCTTCAAGGAGCCCAGAGACCCACAGAACACTTCGCAGCCGATGCTCTAGGCAGCCACCACTAAATGATTGTAGCTGGCACCAGAATGAAACCGATTTGCCATTCCAGGGCTGGAAGCTCTCTAAGGCCCCTTTCGGCCCTGACGTGATATGATTACCCATGATTAAAATATGCTCCCTGCCCTCAAGGAACTTCTGAACTGGTGAGCCTCTTAAAGGTCGGCAGGGAGCAAGGGGGGAGTGCCTCCCTACACAGTTCCTCACCAGGCGTTCAGTCATTTCACAGTCAGGGCATCGATTTTACTTTTCGACTTGTAATTTCCACCTCCTGGATTCCATTATCACGCGCTCAATATACGATGCTTCGCCATTTCTCTGGCCACTGCTCTGAGCCCCATGCATTGCTGAGCATAAGCAGAAGACATTGCCTAAAACGCATTACTACCTGGAAGTAATGATTGGGTTTTAACACAGTCAAGACCTCCATGGTTTCCGTATATAAGCAATCATTCCACCTTCCTCCTTCCCAGTCATGTGAACTTCCCAGAAGGGATTCAGAATTAACCCCATGTGCTCAAGCCAAAAACTTGGCTTACTTCAGACTCTCCAGTGCAAGCTCCTTCCCTTATGTGTGAAACACCCCAGCAGCTGGACACTGCTGCTCCTGCCTTCTGTTTCAGACATGCTGCTGTGAACAGATTCTTGGGAAGAGACCCAAATCTGTCCATTCATAGCTGCTGGAAACATCACTTTATTAACACAATGAGGTAGTACGATGTAGTGGCTTGAGATTCTCAAAGCATGGATTCTAGCCCCACAGCATCGGCATCACACGGACACTTGTTAGGAAAGCCAATTCTTGTCTCTACTGAGTCAGAGCCTCTGGGGATCCTGCCCAGCACTCCGTGTTTTAACCAAACCCTCCAGAGGATTGTGATGCACTCAAGAGCAAGAACGACTGCTTTTTAGGCTAAGAGTTCGAACCTTGGCTTGAGACCCAACTGGACCACACCTGTGCCTACCTTTTGGGGCCTCTGCTGCTTCCTCTGTAAAATGGGGGCGATAATGTCTGCCTGCCTGGCCTCACAAGAAGATTGCCTGATTGACTAGAGCAGTGAGAACAGTTTGCAAAGCCCAATGGAAGGTCAGTGATTATTTTTAGTAATAGCCATGCCATGGCAGTTGCAGGATGTTTGAGAGGGGATGGGGGGTGGTGGTGGTGGAGTTAGGAATGAAGGGGAGATTGGATTTTAAGCTGAGGGACTTGAATTTCACTCAGTCAGAGGGATGTGGGGATTATTGTTTTTTGGTTTCTTCAGCACAGACACTCCAGGCTCAGCTCTGACCCTCATTTCTCTCCAAGGCTTGCCTGGCTGAGGTGATGTCACCAACCCCTACAGACTGGCTTTCTGGGGACTTGACCTCCCCTACCTCAAAGTCACAGGTATTTGAATCCCCCTGTAATTCCAGGTCAATTAAAATTCCTGTGTCTGAGTGGCCTTTGGAGGAGGGGATTCTAGGATAGTAGCAGTCATAGCTGTGGAAACAAATGACAAAGCAAGCAGGGCTATTTTCATCCCCAGCTGCCCCCTTCAATGTGTAAAAACAAGGACCACAATGAGGGGCTCTTGGCAGGTGAGCAGGCAGATGGGATGAGCTTACCTTCCCAGTTTAGCCGGCCAGGTGTTCTGTCAACCTCAGATCAAAGCAAACAGAAGGCAGAAGAGGGAACATCTGGTAGAGAAGTCCAGGGAGCCCAGAGGGCCGGTCCTCCAACCAGACTCAGGCACTGACCCGTCTGTGGCCCTCTTTGATTATGACCAAAAAGATACTCATCTTGTCCTTTGACTTTATTCACTCCAAGAGCTTGACTTAGCTCAACCTTGATACATTTAGGGTACCATTTAATCTTCTCAACAACCCAACCAAGTGAGAACTAGGATTATCCCCATTTTACAGATGAAGAAATTGAGGGACAGGGAATTAAATGGCTTGTCCATGTGACATATCTGGCATTTAAACCCAGGAATCTGGCTGTAGGGCCCATGGTCTTAACAGTGACACTAGATGACCTTTCCCCAATACATCAGAGAGATTTTAGGATTTCTTAGGAGCTAGAATATTTTCCTCTGAAGAATCACATCTTAAATCCATGTTCTGCTCCTTGGGAAAAGCTTTTAAGTTTGGACCTAATGGAAGAAATCAGAGAATTAAGGTTAGCTGTATAGATAATTAAAAATGCCTAATACAAAGGAAAAATAAAAACAAGTTCAAACTACAGTCCATTCAAATTATAAAGGGAAACCAGAACCAGACTGAGAACAAAAGATATGGTTGATGTAGTTATTTTATAAAGGAGCTCATCTGAACTGATAAGGAAATATTAACCTATGAGCAAAATACAAAGAAAGTTATATATTTATATTATGCAGACATGATACAAAAATAGAAAATAATTTTAAGTATAATTATCCCCAAATTTTAAAATACTGTCATAATATCAAAATGTTTGAGAGCTCATAGTAAAACTATACATCACACACACACACACACACACACAGCCTGTACAGGTTTAAAAAGGTACAGCAACAATAATGTCTGTTTTCTTTGTTCTGGTGATCTTAATCCTGGGAATTTATCCCAAAGAAGGAAAAAGTAGGTCAGCTGGTATGAGTGCTGCTCCTAGTCGCTGTGCTGGTCTCACATCCTAGGCCCTTGTCTATGACATCTGGACCATGGGAATGAGGGCCCAGGGCATTCTGGAATCCCCACTCCATTCTGTGTATTGGTTTAGTGCCAGGGTAACTATTGCTGGAATGATCAACATCTTAAGAAATATATATGGCCAAATAAACACACGAAAAGATGCTCAACATCATCAGTCATTAGGGAAATGCAAATCAAAACCACGATGAGATAGCACTTTATATCTTTAGGATGGCTATAAAAAAGGAAAGAAAGGGAAAATAACAAGTGTTCGTGAGGATGTAGAGAAATTGGAACCTTCTTGTCTTGTTGTTGGGAGTGTAAAATAGTCCAGCCACAGTACAAAACAGTTTGATGGTTCCTCAAAAAGTTAAACATAGAATCATATGATCCAGTAATTCCCATTCTAGGGATATATGCAAGGGAATTGAAAACATTAGTTTATACAAAAACTTTACACAAATGTACCCAGCAGCACTGTTCATGATAGCCAAAATATGGAAACAACCCAAATGTCCATCAATGGGTAAACAATATATGGTCTGTTCATACAATGCAATATTGTTCAGCCATAGAAAGGAATGAAGTCCTGATACACTCTACAACAGATGAGCCTTGGAAACATTACACTAACTGAAGGAAGCCAGACACAAAAGGACTTAGAGGCTTAGGGGAGAGGAGAATGGAGAGTGGCTGCTTAATGGGCACAGGGTTTCTTTTTAGGTGGTAAAATGTTCAGGAATTAGATAGTGGTGATGGTTTCACAACATTGTAAATGTCCTTAATGGCGTCGAGCTGCACACTTTAGAATGCTTATGATGGTGGATTTTATGTTATGTGAATTTTACCTCCATAAAATACACACACACACAGGGTGTCCATGAAGTTCATGTGCAATTTAAAATAGTTGTCTCTCTTTCTATATGACCAGGTACCCCTGCTCTGGACTAGGCACTGTGGTAGGAAGGCCACTCTGTTATTTTCAATTCTTAGAACAAGCCTTAGAGGACTGAGGTAGGTACTAACATCCTCATTTTACAGGCAATGAGGCAGTCAGCAGCCTGTGTGTGCCCCGAGCAAGGTGACACAGTGGTATTTTGGGAATTGGATCCAGGTTTTCACTCCCAAGGTGTGGAGATCTTCTGAGAGGGTTGCTCCTACTTACACGGGCCAGCTCACAGGCCTCAAGGGAATCCCCACTCAGAGGACCACACAAAAGCCCAACCCTATTGAAGTGGTACACACTGGTGCATGTGTACATAAAGAGAGGCTTGTTTGTACCCCCATTTTCCCCCTCCACCACAGCTACTGACAAGCTGACTCTATCACAGATTAGCTGGAGGGCCACGGAGCTCTTAGTCTCAGGTACCAGGTGAGGGGCAGCCTGGTACAGGGAAGCCAGTGCGACCATGGATACACATAGAACTGTGGTCAGCTTCTGCAGCAGATGTTCTTGGTGCCCCAGCCAAATTCCTTTGGCACTTATCAGTTCCAGAACATTCTCCCAGGGCATGAGAACCCCCACTCAAGGGCTTGGCAGCAATGCCTCTGCAAGCATCTCCCAGGCGATCATGGATGGGAACTGGAAGATAAACACCCTATCTCTGCCACTCCTCAAGTGGGGTGATGCTGAGGTATTTTTAATGGAGTTTCTCTGAGAAGCCCAATGGATGTGACCCCCCCCCCCAGGGCCTCACTCTGGTGAATTGCTGGATAACTTGTCCTTTACAGGTCGCTTCCTTTCCCTGCCTCACTTCCCCACTGCCAAATAAATCACTTGACCCAAAATCCTTCTTTCAGGAGATGTTTCTGGGAAAGCCCAGCCTATGACACCTTTGCTTGGTCGTCTTTGCTATATAACCTTGGGCAAGTCTTTTACCCTCTAGCAGGGGTCCTCAAACTACGGCCCGGGGGCCACATGAGGCAGTGTGATTGTATTTGTTTTCATTTTGTTTTTTTACTTCAAAATCAGATATGTACAGGGTGCATAGGAATTTGTTCATAGTTTTTTTTTTTAAACTATAGTCTGGCTCTCCAACGGTCTGAGGGACAGTGAACTGGCCCCCTGTTTAAAAAGTTTGAGGACCTCTGCGAGAGCCTTTCAGGAGTGTGAAGAGGCTGACCCAGGGGAGGTGCTCAACGTCATCTAGATTATTAATCTGATTAGGAAAGACTTGGAGGCAGGATTAGTCATTATACATGCTATTCCCACTCACCTGAGGGATTCCACAAAAGCCAGATTGCAACAGCAGTGGGGAATTTTCCAAATGAAATAAATCTGACCACTTAGGGGTGGGAGACTGAATTAACCTAGAAAATTTTGCTGTAAGCTACATCTTTGTCAGCCTTCAGCCCATGTCTCAGCCCACAGGGCAACTTCTTGGTCAGTCCAGCGGTTTGGTGAGACGGTGTAGGTAGAAAAAGGTATGAAGAATGTCTGGAGAGACAGAACCCTTCTTTTGGGATCCCAGGTGTCCCTGTGGCGGAAACCACCCACACAAAGTTAACCTTTGGATTGGCTCTGCCTGGGCTTCTGCTGGGCTGCCCAGAATGCTCCAGAACAAGGATGACAGGCCTGGGGGGTGCGGCCAGGCCTCTGGTTTGGCAGATGGCCTTCACCCTCCCTAGGCCCGGCTCTGCCTCCCCTGGCTGGGCTGGCCCTTGGCTGCCCTTGGGGCTGGAGTAAAGGTAGAGGTTTCTGGACATCTCCCGTGGAGAGGCAGAAAGCCTCTCTGCTTTCTTCAATGACAGGCTCACTGCAGGTCTGGCTGTGGGCTTGTTTGCTTTCAGTCCTGTGTGCTTTTTCCTCATACACACAGCTGACTGATTTCCTTCTCAGAATGTGTGCGTGTGTGGTGGGGGTGGTGGGGGGAGCGCGGTTGTCTGTAAATGAGAAAGAAGTAAATAAAATACCTCAGGCGGGCGGGCCTCTGTCCTGTGTGCCCAGGCTGCCCGCCTGACACCTGCCTGGGGACTCTGGGCATAGCCCTGGCCCAAAGAGGAGTGGGACTGTCTGGAGGGTGTGGGTGTCTCTAAGCTGTCACCCTGGCGTCTAGGCCCTCGGGTGACTTCCCTGGGTGGCTGGCTGGTTTTGGTGAGCTCTGTAGCTGCTGAGGCCGCCTCCCGCCTCTCTGCCACATTCTTTTTCTCAGACAAACAGATTCCTTTGCTCACTGGAACAGCCGAGCTGGAGGAGCAGCTGTGAAAACAAACACACGGCAGCTGACTGAAGGGCTGTGGGCTGTTTTCTGGGGTCTGCCTGGGCCCATAACTCCCTCCCAGCCACAGTGGGTGCCCTGGCTCACACCCAGGAAGGGGAGGGTAGGCCCTGTCCCTTTGCTGCCTGGGAGTGGGCCAGCCCTGCTCCCTGCTTTTTCTCACAAAGGCTGTCCTCAGGTGGTTCTTGGCAGGCCAGGCTCACTCTTCAAGCCCCCTGACGGGCTGTGACTATCTCCAGCCAAACCTGGAGAGAAAATATTTAGAGAAGGGGCCCCTCTTCCCTCCTGAGCAGAGCTAGCGCTCAGGGCACTGGGGGTGGTCTTGGACCTCCCTCCCAAAACACTCTGGGGTGCCTTGGGTGGGGGTAGGGCCCCTCTGCAAGGGGTACATCAGGCCGTGTGAGGTTTGTGGACACTCATGAGACCATGGGCTGCGTGGGCAGCTTTACTTTGTCTCTGATTATATTCCACAGTGAGTGAAGAACTATCTGCCTATTGCGACTGGGAAGACCGCTCAGAAGCAAGGAAAATGAGACCCAGACGGTGGTGGTGGCCCACAGCCTGTCAGAATTTCCTCTCTTCTCCCCTCCTTGGCATAGCATACCCAAACCCAGGCTCACACAGCGCGGAGTTGTCAGCCATGCTGCCAAGGCCCTAGCCAGCAGCTCTCAGCTCTGCAGTCAGCCTGTGTCTTCCCTTTGGGCCCAGCTCTTCCAGCACCCGGCTGGCAGAGTGGTAAGTGGGAGCTCTTGCCTTGCCTGGCCCTGAACCTGAGTGCACCCAGCCATGGAGGGGGAGTTGTTCACAGGTGGTCAGTAATTAGTCCTAGGGGCTGGGCTACCCCCGGAGAGCATGGCCTTGACCAGGGAGCTCCCAGCAGCTGAGGCAGGCCCTGAGGGGGTGAGAGCTGGGGGTTGGGCAGCAAGTCTGTCCTTGAAGGGCAACCTGGGTGGCACATCACAGCATCACCCCAGGGGATACTGGTCTTGTCATTACCCTAAGCTTGTGAGTGCTTTGAAAGCAGGACCTTGACTGGCTGGCTTACCTATCTTCCTGGTCTTCCACTGGTGCCTGACACCCAGCAGGTAGGTGCCTGCTGATTATCTGTGGGGGGTCAGAATCATCCCAGCCCTTAGACTCAGATCGGAAAAGTGCACTCTGTTTCCAAGTTGCCGAGAGGATGGCCCTTTTTTAGATTCTTGGGGCTAAAGAGAGTGACTCTCTCATTTCACACGGAGCAGGAGTCATTCTTGGCGGTGTTTTGTGTTTATTTCCAGTGGGTCCCAGAGCATCAGGGAACAGCATCCAGGGCTCACCAAGGAAGTCATTGCTCAGCTGTGTGGTCAAATTAGATTGTATTCGAATCCACAGGGAGGAAATAGAGTTGTAAGCCAGGCATTGTCTGGAGAGAAAAGAGTTTCCTACATTCCTTTAATTCCTACTCTATGTATTCAGAGAGATGGGAAGAGGAATTGGGAGAGGCTGTTCCTTCTGGTTTGACCTGACTGTGGGAAGACACAGCGGAACTGGAGAAAGGTATCTGAGGGAACTCTGAGCTCCCAGTCTGGGATCTGGGCCGAGGGAAGTATGTTCTAGAAGAGAGGGTGCTGTGCCTCAGGCAATGGCATGTATGCCCCTGCTTGTACTGGGGGCTCTGGGAGGACATAATTTGGACTCAGCACCACATATTCATCTGGTACATTCCACTTTAAAGAAAACTCACTGGGTGGCACGCTGTGGTGAGCCGAGTTTCCCTTGGTTCCTTGAGGCCAGCCATGGTGCCCCTACATGGGGATGTTGGAAGATAGCTATGTTGAGGGCAGGCAGGCCTAGGCTGAGGTCCAGTCAGAGAGAAGCCTCCAGGGAATCCCTTGTTGGTGGGAGGAGGGTGATGAGAGGGTGTCCAAGGACTTGATTCCTCTTCCTGTACATGTATCAGGCCCCATAAGCCTTTGTGGTATAAAGCAGGTGTCCTTAAACTTTTTAAACAGAGGGCCAATTCACTGTCCCTCAGACTGTTGGAGGGCTGGACTATAGTTTAAAAAAAAAAACTATGAACAAATTCTTATGCACACTGCACATATCTTATTTTGAAGTAAAAATCAAAATGGGAACAAATACAATTCATGCCTCTTCATGTGGCCTGTGGGCCGCAGTTTGAGGACACCTGGTATAAAGTGTGGTCAGAGGACCAGCATCCTCAGCATCACCTGGGAGCTTGGTAGTAATGCAGAATCTCAGGGTACCCCAGACATGGGAAGTCTGCACCTGTACCTTAACAAGCCTCCCCCTCAGGGGACTTGTGTGTACATTGAAGTCTGAGAAGCACTAGTGTTAACTTCTAGTCGCTCCTTCATTTGTCCAAGCACCGTCTTGTAGAAGACAGGGGCACTGGGGTGGAAATCTGGGTGAGCCTGAGTATTTGCCTACAGGGACCATTAAAACAACTGTACTGCACTTAGTCTACTCCATACAACTAAATCCCCATCACCCTACCCCATCCTGCTATGCTCGAGAAAGAACAGGTCAGCTATAGACAAAGTAAAGCACTGGCATCTTCCTTGGCACATGTGATTGTTGTGTGAGTAGATTGTGAGCCTACTACATGCAGATGAATGTAGTGTGGCTCAGAGGGGGAGCCATGCAGCCAAGTTAGCGACACAGGTGGCTTTAGAAGCCACATGCTTTGACCTTGACTTTTCACCACTGCTATTCAAAGTGTGTTCCAAGAGCTAGGGCTGGTCCACAGCTGTCTGGCACCTGTTCTCAGGGAGCTAACTACAGAAATTGGGAGCAAGCATTTAGAAACTTTTATAGCAAGTTGACACAGTGTGTGTGTGTGTGTGTGTGTGTGTTTGTTAAATCTAATGATAGAAGTTTGGGCTTGCATTTTATGTGTGTTCCTTTTCCATTTTATTTTTCTAGCAAATCATTTTTATTGCACTTTACAAAAGTATCTGCCCAAGATGGATTGAAAGGAACAAACACAAACAAAACTTCACCTACATCCTTAGCTACTTTGAGAAACAATGCTTGATGCTGGCCCATTTCGAGTCAATAGGAAGGATTCTGAAAAATAGGGAAACATTGAAGGCTTGCCCCAGCCTGGGCAAAACGTGAGCACTCAAGCCTGAGGGACCACGCTCATTTGGAAGGTATGGATTATTGTTCCTTTGTGTGATCAAGTTTCCCAGACTTTCTGCTATTGGAAAGTGGGGAACAGGTATTAGTGGGGGCCTTGGGCTAAGTCATCCAATCTCCCAGCACCCCAGTTTCCTCACCTGCAACTGGATCACCTGCAAGTGGGTCAGAGGGGCAGTCCTTCCCTGATGTGGCTGCCACCTGCCCTGAAGAAGCAGCAGATCTTCACCAGTACCCGCACCTGCAGAAGGACGCTGTCTTGGGTGTGAATATCCCGGCACCAGCAGCGGTTTTCTTCTCTCCCCACCAGACCTGGCGCATTCTTGTCTGGCAGAGGAACAAGCGATTTCTTTTTATGAGCCTGCAAACCTCCAGCCTCCCAGCTGGCTGGACGCCAGGGCCAGGCCTGACACACAGGCCGACATCCCCACCCAGACCCACGGCCCTGGCTGCTCTGAATTCTGGAGCGTCTGAGTCACCATGCCTCGGCCAGTCGGCGTCTGCATAAAAGAGTTCAAAAGAATAAAGGAACAGGCTCTCCTGGGAGCCTGCTGATAGCAATCTATCAGCATGACTACATTTTGGCCTTCTTTTTCTGCTGCCTCTAATCCAGCAAAGCAGGCTGTGGGTGTCTGATGGTGAACTGTGGAGCAGGAGAAGGAGTTCCTTCAGAGTCTCCTTCCCGGAGGCCGTCATGCAGGGTGTGCAAACCACACAGCGCTGTTTGTTTCTGTGCACCATAGAGGAGAGTGGGAGAAGGAGGCTTTTCTGGCACATTTGTCTGGGATCCTAAGACCACCCCGCGTCCGCGAGACGTGTGCAGGCCTGAGGCGCACAGTCCACCTGCAGGCCCCGGGTGTCTGGAGGTGGCCTGTTGGATTAGCCCTGCGGCTGGCCCCCTGTTTAATGAGTGTGGCGCCTGGGGTGCAGCTCAACCTCTGCTTGTTTAGACAGCCTTGCTGGCTGCGCCACGTGTCCCCTGCACCAGGCCAAGGAGGGGCAGCCCTCTGAGAAAGTCTGTTCTTTCATTCTTTCAGAACCGAGCCCTGCCTTCCCTGGCCCAGGTCAAAAGGGTCTCCTGGGGCCAGGGGAGCTTTATTTCCTGAAGGCTGAGCCTGGCCAAGGGGGTTACGGGTGGTGGGGAACACTGGGGGATGCAGGTGACTGACTAGGCATCAGGGGTGGCAGGCAATCCCTCTCTTTCCTGAGTTGGAGCTGAGTGCCAGCTGCATTGCTCCAGCTTCCCTAGGATTTCTTTTCTTTTCTTTTTTCTTTCTTTTTTTTCTTTTTTGAGACAGAGTCTCGCTTTGTTGCCCCAGGCTAGAGTGCCCTGGTGTCATAGCTCACAGAAACCTCAAAGTTCTGGTGCAAGCAATACTCTCACCTCAGCCTCCTGAGTAGCTGGGACTACAGGTGCTGGCCACAGAGCCGGCTAGTTTTTTTTGTTATTCTTTTATTTTTATTTTTTAGTAGTGAGTAGAGATCTTGCTCAGGCTGGTCTCAAACTCCTGAGCTGAGGCACTGCAGCCGCCTTGGCCTTCCAGAGTGTTGGGATTACAGGCGTGAGTCACCGCGTTGGGCAGGATTTCATGCTTGATCACTTTTCAGTGTGGCTGCAATGGAAAGTCACAGGAGCCATTTTGGGGGGTGAGGGGGCACTGGCTGGGTCCCTTGTTGGCAGAATGGTCAGGGACAAAGTGGTTTTCCTCAGATGTGAAGACTGTTGGGCCTTGATTTCTTTGCTATCTAAAGCCTTGTCCTTGTCCCTTCCTAGCAGGGCATCCCATGCCACCCTTGGCCCTGCTTTTTGTGCTATTCCCAATATTTATAATGCCCCTCAGTTGCCAGAGTGTGCTTTAAAATACTTATTTTATAAACTTTTGATTTTGAAATAATTTCAGATTTGAAAAGTTGCAAAAGTAGTGCTCTGTGCATGTGTGTGTGCACACACGCACATACTCTTATGTTTTGCCTGAAATTTTTGAAATTAAGTTGCAGAAATGATGCTTCTTTACCCCTAAATATTTCAGGGTGCATTTCCTAATGACAGCAAAAACAGCAAGGACATTCTCTTAAATAGCCATAGACAGTTTATCAAAATTGGGGAATTTACACTGATGTGATATGATTATGTAATCTACAGATCTTATTCAAATCTCATTAGTTGTCCCACTAGTGTCTTTTTTTTTTTTTTTTTTTTTTTTTTTTTTTTTACATAGTTTGACATTTACCCCCATGGGTTTTGGGGGTTTCAAAACAAGACCAAAAACCACAAACACCGCGCGGGGGTACCCCCTTGAGCCACCCCACACCCCCCAGGCGGGGAAATGAAGACAATGACACAACAAACAAAAAAAAAAAAAAAAAAAAACAAAAAAAAAAAAAATTATGGGATGCAGTAAGTGTGTTCTAAGAGGTTAATTTATAGGATAAATTTATA
>CAUYPK010126059.1:0-11921 GCA_963574355.1 Loris lydekkerianus
CCACATAACAAAATCCCAAAACCAGAGTTGTTGGCGTGGATGCAGAGAAAAGGGCACACTTCTACACTGCTGGTAGGAATGCCCACTAATACGTTTCTTCTGGAATGATGTTTGGAGAATACTTAGAGATCTAAAAATAGATCTGCCATTTGATCCTGTAATTTCTTTACTAGGTATATACCCAGAAGACCAAAAATCACAATATAACCAAGACATATGTACCAGAATGTTTATTGCAGCCCAATTCATAATTGCTAAGTCATGGAAGAATCCCAAGTGTTCATCGACCCACGAGTGGATTAGCAAATTGTGGTACATGTATCCCATGGAATATTATGCAGCCTTAAAGAAAGATGGAGACTTTACCTCTTTCATGCTTACATGGATGGAGCTGGAACATAGTCTTCTTAGCAAAGTATCTCAAGTATAAAAGAAAAAGTATCCAATGTACTCAACCCTACTATGAAGCTAATTTATCGTTTTTATATGAAGGCTATAACTAAACTATAGCACAAGAATATGGAAAAAGGTGGGAAGGGAGGGGGGAAGTCAGGATGAAGGGAGGGTAATTGGTGGGGCCATACCTATGGTGCATCTTAGAATGTGTACAGGCGAAACCTACTAAATGCAGAATTCAAATGTCTACATACAACAACTAAGAAAATGCCATGAAGGCTACATTGAACAGTTGGATGAGAATATTTCAGATTGTATATGAAACCAGCACATTGTACCCCTTAATTGCACAAATGTACACAACTATGATTTCACAATAAAAAAATAAATAAAAAAAGGCATGTGAAACTATGACCAAGTTGAGGCTGTAGCCAGGCATAGTAAATTTGTCAGTTTCTTTCAATGGATGTTTTAGGGTATGTGTGAAATATGTCCTATGGAAATAGCATTCCAGGGTCGTTGCCTGTAACAAAGTTGGTAGGAAGCTGGTCCCATATAAGTGGCTGGTGAGTGTAAAACCAACCATTGCCAAGCTGTGAAAAAAAAGAAATAGCTGGGTGTTGTGGTGGGGTTCTGTAGTCCCAGCTACTCAGGAAGCTGAGGCAAAATAGTCACCTAACCTCTGAATTATGAGCTTGCTGTGTGCTGTGATGCCACATCACTTGACTGAATGTGACAAAGAGAAACTCTGTCTCCAAGAAAAGAAAAAACAAAAAACAAACAAACAAACAAAAACTGTGTCTACTTTAGTGACTCCATGAAGTTATATCAGGTGTGATGCAGCCTGAATCACACTGCTGTACATATATCAATTGTTGTGTCAGCCTAGTGATGGAATCTCAACCATCAATGGAATCAGTAATGCACAAATGAGAGATCACTTCTCTGTCTATGTATGGAGGGCTAAGAAGTATCCTGATTCAAACCCTTGAGTGATACCAGCAGAAGTGAACAGAAAAGGCCACTTAGTATTTTTGACCAGACTTCTGGATCTCAGGACATTACTGGATGAAGTCACTACATGGTCACAGTGTATGACATCACAATGGGTGTTTCCCAGTGTTACCATGTTTATGCTTATCCTTATTCCTGCTAGGCATATGTGGTGGCTATCTGGGTTTGTCGCTGGGATCAAACTATTATAAAACAGTGGATTTCTGTTCTTCAAACCCAATTCCTGCTTCCAAAATTTTGTTTGTATATCCAGGCAAGGGATTCAACAACATTTCCATCCCTTTTCACGTCATGGATGTGTAAGCAAGTGGAAGACTATGGTTCATACCTAGTGCTACCTTGGAATGTTACACACAAAGAACCCAAGCACAAAGATGTGACAGTGATTTCACACACCTGAGAGCTACATCACACAATTCTCAGTTCTACTTTTTGTGAGATTTTACTTATTTCCATAGTGTGGGCTTATTTCAGATGATAGATTTTCTACTGAAGGTCCTCTCTCAAAATATGTTCAGGCAATGTGTCCAGTAGTGTACTCTACACCTGCTGTTATTTATTTTGATGATAAAAAATATCAGCATATCTGGAAAGTTCAAACATTCCTCATCACTGGACCACATGTGTCCAAAATTTTGGCTTCTTGGCCACATTGGATGTAGAAGAGATATTTTGGGTCACATGTTCAATACATAATCACTAATGGAATCTGATAAGCAAAAAAGAGATGTGGGCATAAGGTGGGGATATCTGCCTGCCACAGATATGCAAAACAGTCCTGACATAATTTCTATGTGTCTCTGGGGCCTTAGAATTGGACACTCTTCAAAGACACTCAAAACCCCTTAAATAGAACTCAATGACATTTGCCACACATGACTACAATATTTGGTTGCTCTGGGAGGCCCAGTTTATCTCACCCCCTGAGCTCAGGGGTTGGAGACACAGCTGAGCAAAAGAAAGATATCCTCAGCCCTGATCACACACCCAGTTTGTACCAAAATAGAAAAGGTTGTCAACGGTTGTGTCCCTTGCCTTTAGGTCCAGCTACTCCATAGGCTGATGCAGGAAGATCGCTTCATCCCAAGAGTTGGATGTCCCCGTGTTACCAGAGCCTGAGGATTGGACACTCCTCAAATTCCCTGAAAAAGTATAACCTAAGCACAGCTAAATGACGTAGGGCACACATGACTACACTATAAGCTTGCTCTCGGAGGCCAAGGTGGGCTGATCTACTGTGCTCAGGGTTTGGAGACAAGGTTGAGAAACAGCAAAATACCCTTACCACGAATCACACACCTGGTATGTACTAAATTACAAAAGGTTGTCAAAGTTGTGGCCATTGCCTTTTGTTTCAGATACTCCAGAGGCCAAGGTAGGAGGATTCCTTCAATCCAAGGGTTTGATGTTGCTGTGGGTTAGGATGATGACATAACACTCCAGCCTATGCAAAATGGTGAGTATCTGTCTCATGAAAGATAATAAAAGAAATAAAGAAAGAAAGAAAGAAAGAAAGAAAGAAAGAAAGAAAGAAAGAAAGAAAATTTGCAAGGTAAAGTGTCCAAGAGATAAAGTATGAGGAATGGTCAGTAGTCAGATGAAATATAGGACTACATAAAGTAGAAGATATATTGTGTTTCCCTGGGTGGGAAATGTTTCAGGATAAGGGGATTTGGAATCGGTTCATTAGGATATTGGCAATTGATCTGATGGGAAGCGTTCTCCAGAGATGTCTGGTCCCTGGGATCAGACTGATTGGGGCAAGGGAATATTTTCCAAGATTGAAGCAGCACAACAGAAGATGTGGAGGATGTACTATGGATTTTTTAGTGTGCTTATGAAAAGGCTTATTTGAGTCAAAAATTCACTGTGGAATGCTGCAGCACCTGTTACTCAGTGGGTAAGTCATGGACCCCATATACTGAGGGTGGTGGGTTCAAACATGGCCACAGCCAAACCTCAACATAAGAATAGCTGGGTGATATGCTCAGCAACAGTAGTCCAACTACTCTGGAGGCTGAGGGAAGAGAATTGCCTAAGCCCCGGATTTGAACGTTGCTGTGAACTGTGTGACACCATGACACTCTATTCAGGGCAATAAAGTAAGACTCTGTCTCTACTGAATAAAATAAAAATAAAAATAAAAGTATTCACTGTGTGAGAAGTTTTCAGTGACTACAAGGATCTAGAATATTGAAGAGTCAGAGTTACTTAAAATCAAATCTTTGATTAATAGAGGTGGTAGGAAAACCATTTCCCATTGTGAGAATAATTTCTCTAGCTGTCGTCTAATCTAGAGGAAAAATTTCAGTTCTATATCCATGCTCAAAAGAAAAAATGAGAGGTAAGTTCCCTACCAATAGTTTTTCTCCACTCACATATTGAGACAGTCTCGTTTTGTTGCCCTTGGTAGCATGCCCTGGTATGATATCTCACAGCAAACTTCCAGTGTTGTCATCAAGCGAAGCTATTCCTTCAGCTGGTACTCTAAGTGCATGCATAACATCTGGCTATTTATTATTCTTCAGATATGGGAATCTCGGTAGTGCTCAGGCTGGTCTCCAATTCAGAAACTCAGACAATTCAAATGATGGGGCCTCCCAAAGTGCCAAGATAACAGGCCTGAAGCACCAGTGCTGGCCACCAAACATCATTTGAAAAATATCGCAAATTCAATGCTTGGAGTGTTGGCCCATACCTGTAATTCTAACACTCTGGTAGGCAGATGCCGGTGGTCCAAAGTAATTGGGCACTGTAGAGCCCCTGAACGCTCATATGCTCAGGAGGCTGAGGCAATAGGATCTTTCGACCCAGGAGTTTGAATTTGTGGTTAGTTATGACGTCAGGGCATTCTACCCAAGGGGAAGGGGTCAGACTCTGTCTCAAGGAAAATGAAAATGACAACTTCAGTAGGATCGAAAAATGTGTGTTCCATGTCAATTCATGGTAAACTGTAGATGAGCAGGGAGATAGTGTTGATTGTCTCTCAAGTTCTCTCACGACCTTCATACTTCTTATGGTGTGAGCCTTTTGAGTACCCCATGTTTTGAAAAAGATCATCAAATAGCTTCATTGAAATATGTAGTTCACCCTTTCAAAGTGTACCATTCTGTGCTTCTTAGTATATTCACACAATGGTAGAGCTATCATCACAATCTAATTGTAGAGCTTTGTTTTCTCCCCCTACACAAGGAACATCAATACCTACTACCAGTCAATTTCATCTTCCCCACCACCCTTCCCAAACTGTCACCTACTACTAGCAGACAATTGGCTTTGTCTTCATATTTTCTTCTGAGTTCAATCATGCTCTGTGTGGTCTTTTGTAAGTGGCCTTGTGACCTTATCATAATTATTTTAAGTTTCATTCCTATTGTAACATAAATGTGCACTTCATTCCTTTTGATTGTTGAAAAATATTCCATCATGTGAATATAGCAGGTTATATATATCTGATCATCCATAAATCCCATTAGTAGTCCTGAAGTCATTCTCTTCTCATCTAAGATTTTAGGTATATACCCAGAAGACCAAAAATCACGTTACAACAAAGATATTTGCACCAGAATGTTTATTGCAGCCCAATTTACGATTGCTAAGTGATGGAAAAAGCCCAAGTCTCCTTCGATACGCTAAAGGATTAATAAACTGTGGTATATGTAGACCATAGAATATTATGCAGCCTTAAATAAAGATGGAGACTTTACCTCATTCATGTTTACATGGATGGAGCTGGAACACATACTTCTTAGTAAAGTATCTCAAGAATAGAAGAAAAAGTATCCAATGTACTCTGCCCTACTATGAAACTAATTTATGGCTTTCACATGAAAGCTAGAACCCAGTTATAACCTAAGAATATGGGGCAGGGGGAGGGGGGGAGGGAGGGAGGGAGGGGGAGGAATGGTAGAGGGAGGGTGATAGGTGGGATTACATCTGCGGTGCATCTTACAAGGGTACATGTGAAACTTAGTAAATGTAGAATATAATTGTCTTAACACAATAACTAAGAAAATGCCAGGAAGGCTATATTAATCAGTGTGATGAAAATGTGTCAAACTGTTTATAAAACCAATGTATGGTGCCCTGTGATCGCATTAATGTACACAGCTATGATTTAATATTAATAATAAAAAAAGAAGATATGTGGTCTCTGTCAAAATCTTTTTCTGTGTCTCTTGATGCAACCATGTGGTTTTTCTTGTTGATTCTATTAATGTAGTGTGTTGTATTAGTTGATCTTCCTGTATTCAGCTAGACTGCAGTTTTGGTAATAAATTCTATTTGGGATACATGTATAAAATATATAGTATGCTAGCACACTTTTCTTGCACTTATACAGTATATCTTTTATAGATTGGATACTGTGTTTCCCCTTTTCCCCATAAGAATACATTGGTACCATCATAACTCAAGGAAATACAAGCTTCCAACCTCAAGTGATCCTCCTGAGGTTACCTTGTCAACAGCGATAGTTCAGCCTGATACCACCACTTCAGGGGAAGTTTTCTACTTATTTCTTGGAAACGTGGGCTCTTAGTATGTTTCTCAGTCTGGTCTGAAGCCCCTTGGCTTCCAGTGGTCTTTCTGCCTCAGCCTGTAAAATTGCTAGGAATATACGTGTGAGCTACGGTGCTCATTCATGCTTATGTTTTTGTGAAAGTTTTTTTCTATTTTCTTCATAGATAAAAGCCCATAGATTTAAAAATAACAAGTTCCCTCAGCCTTCTCAGAGGCCTAAAACCAGCCAGATATTTCTGGAGGTTGCCACTACGTGGGGAGAGGTATGAAGAGGCAGCCAAGCAGGCTGGGGACCACCCACAGTGTAGTGGCTGGAGGTTCAAGAGCTGCTAGGCCCAGAGGGATCTGCACTCACATTTGCTGTCTCTCTGCATGATGTGGTACAAAGCCACAAGTATGCACCCTTCCCTCTGGCTGAGTAGGGGAGCAAGATGGCGGCTGAGTAACAGCTTCTGTGTTACCAGGGGCAGTGAGATTGGGGAGAGAAGACACCAGGTATCTCTGGCTGGTGGGTTCTGCCTATAAACTTTCCTTTTGTGACATGGGGAGTCAGTGAGTAACTTCCAGACCCCATGAGGAAGACAGAAGCCCTGGAAAACTGGCAAGTGGTAGGTGCATTTGTTCAGTCAGAGGCTGCCTGCAGCTGTAACCATAGCAACAGCAAGACTGCAAGCAGGAAAAGCATTACCTGTAGGATTTTTTTTTTTTTTTTTTTTTGATTTGGGGACTCGAATGAACTGCCATGTGAGATCTTGGACAGGTGTGTGGACAACTTTGCGCTTTTTCTGGGGCCCCAGACTGAGACACTAAGCTGGAAGGCAGATAATATCTTTCAGCTGTGTTCTACCCACACAGCTACTGTGGATGAGATGCCCCTGCGGGTTGCATCACGGGAATCGGTTAGGAGACCTTGGGAGAGTAATCTGGTGACTGAGCTGCCCAAAAGAGGGAACTGAGATGCTGGGTAAGAACAGATATCTAAGTGTTTGGCAGATTAACAGCCTTGGCCCTCAAGGGCATAGAGTGAGACTGGTTTTTGCACACTGGAAAAGTGGATAGCAATGCCAGGAGAGATTCCAGGGATAAGTGCTTTACTTGGAAAGCTTCTGATTAGCCAAGGTTCACAGTTTGGAGTGTCTTTATTTTTATTTATATTATTTTATTTACAAATCATTATTATTATTTTTGTTGTTGTTGTTGTTTGTAGAGACAGAGTCTCACTTCATTGCCCTCAGTAGAGTGCCATGGCATCACACAGCTCACAGAAATTTCCAATGTCTGGGTTTAGAAATTTCTCTTGCCTCAGCATCCCAAGAAGCTGGAACTACAGGTGCCTGCCACAATGCCTGGCTTTTGTTGTTGTTGTTAGAGTGTCTTTTAAGCTGGCTGAAGAGACATTTGGTAGCTCAAGACTTCAGGGTCTGAGAAATTAGAAGAGGCCTCCAGTCTCCATCTACTAAGGTGTATCAACATTATTAGTAACATCGCATACCTGAGAAGATCACCTGTTACCCGGACAATATTCAGCAAGATATGTATACTGTTTGGTTTTTCGGTTTGGTTTTTTTTTTGTTTTGTTTGTTTGTTTGTTTTTGTTTTGTTTTGTGTTTTTGTTTGTTTTTCTTAATTTCATCATTTTCTTTTTTACATTTTTCATTTTTTTTCTTTTTTGTTCTTTTTTTCTCACTTTTTTTCTACTATTCTAGTTTAAATACAATGTTTACTCTTTGCCTTTTTCAACATTAGAATTTCATTTTGGCCAATGTTTTTTCCCCATTATTTATTTTTTCCCAATTTTTATCCAATAAGTCGTTTTTTTTGTGGGTTTTTGTTTGATTTATAATATTTTTGTCTTTCCTATTCACCTAGTGGTGATGGGGTACTGTGTGTGATCAGGCTGGCGAAGAGCTGTTGAACTCAAGGGAATCACCCCACCCAGTACCTGAGAGGTTGGGGTTTTTTAAGTTTGCGTCATAGTACCCAACTATACACCAATATTACTTCTGTCACCTTCTTTTGCTGCCTTTCTTCTTTTTTGTTTCAGTATTTCCTTTTACTCACTTCCTCTTCTTTCTCTTTTCTCTATCTTTTTAAAATCTTTTTTCCATTCATGCTCTTAAATCTTCTCATCCTTCTGGTCCTGTGCCAAAAGTATTCATTAAAACTTTAGGCCAGAGGCACAGTAACTTAACAAGCAAGAGGAAGTGAAAGAAAAATTAGGGCATGGAACCAGATACAAGAACGCACTCATAAAGAAGAATTAGCAGAAAAATTCTGGCAACATGAAATACCAGTCCAGAGTAACCCCTTCAAGTGACTATGAGGTAGCTATGGCAGAGGATTCCACCTATGAAGAAATGCTAGAAATGACACAAGGGAAATTTAAAATACAGATGATAAAAACCATGAAGGAAATTGCTGAGAAAATGGAAAAAAATCAAAAAACAATGAAAGAATTTGCTGAGAAAGTGGAAAATAACCAAAAGGAAATCCAAAAACAGAATCAAATAAGAGATGAATGATATAAAGAATATAGAAAGGATATAGCAGAGGTGAAAGAACTGAAGCATTCAATTAGGGAACTTAAAGATGCAATAGAAAGTATCAACAATAGATGAGATCATTCAGAAGAAATATTCCCAAGAGGTAGAGGATAAAGTTCTTGAGATAACTCAGATAGATAAAGAGGCAGAAGAGAGAGAAAGCAGAACATTCACTGACAGAGTAATATGACTTTAAGAAGCATTCAAACATATGAGTTATAGGTATCCTAGAAGAAGAACAATGCCACAGAGGAATGAAAGTCATTCCAGAGAATATTATAAATGAAAAATTTCCAAATATCACCAAAGATTATGGCATACTCCTTTCAGAAGGATATTGGTCCCCTAGTCCCCTCAATTCAAATAGAGCTTCGCTAACACACATTGTGATGAAACTGTCTAAAGTCAAGACAGGAATAAGCACCAACTGACCTAATGGGGAAAATCTATCAGGGTGACTATGGACTTTTCTAATGATACTTTTCAAGCCAGAAGACAATGCTCCTCCAGCTTTAATTTACATAAACAGAACAATTTTCAGCCCAGAATTCCATATCCCACTACACTAAGCTTTAAAAATGATAGAGAAATCAAATCTTTTACTAATTTGCAAACATTGAGGAAATTTGACACAATAAGACCAGCTTTACAGAAATATTTCAACCTGTTTTACATACTGACCCTCATAATGGACCTTCAGCAAAGTAAACACTCAGAAAGGACAAAGCCTACCTTTCACAATGATGCAACAGACAAACTGAGCAGTGGACTTTCACAAAATAAGATGAATAGAATTCTACCACACTTATACATTATCCCAATAAATATCAATGGTTTAAATTCCTCACCAAAGAGGCATAGATTGGCTGATTGAATTAAAAAAATCTATTTGCTGTTGGCAGGAAATGCACCTCACGTCAAAACATAAATTAAATTTCAGACTTAAGGGTTGGAAGTCAATTTTCAGGCAAAGGGTATTCAGAAGAAAACAGGGGTTGATATCTTAATTTCAGATACATGTGGATTTAAAGCAACTAAACTCAAAAAAGACAATGATGGTCACTTCATATTGGTCAAGGGAAAATATAATAAGAAGACATTTCATTTCTAAATATTTATGCACCCAATTTAAATGATCCCACATTCTTGAAACAGACCTTGCTTAGTCTGAGCAATATCATATTCTGTAACAACATAACAGGGGACTTTGATACCCCTCTATCAGAGTTGGACAGATCCTCTAAATAGATATTAAAGAAAGATAATAGTGATTTATATGAGACCCTAGAACAACTGTTCTTGATAGATATATATAGAATACTCCATCCCAAAGATAAAGAATAAACATTCTACTCTTCTTCTCATGGAACATTCTTCAAAATTTGTTATATCCTAACACAAAACAAAGCTCAACAGAATCAAAAGAATAAAATTTTAGCTTGCATCTTCTCAGACCACAAGGCACTAAACATAGAACTCAACTCCAAAAAAAGATGTTCAACCTTACACAAAGGCATGGAAGTTAAATAACCTTACACTGAAGGAAATTTGGGAGCATAAAAAGTAGGGAGAAATAAAGAATAAAATCATTAACTTCCTTGATTATAACAATAATAAAGACACAAGCTACCAAAACATGTGGGATACAGAAAAAGCAGTCCTGAGAGGAAAACTTATCCCTTTAGAAGCCTAAACTGGAAAAACAGTAAGAGAGCACATGAAAAAACTCACAAGCCACCTTATGAATTTGGAAAAAGAGGAACAATATGAGCCTAAACCCAGCAGAATAAAAGAAATATCCAAAATTAAATCAGAAATGAATTAATTTGAAAATAAATCATTCAGAAAATTAATGAAACCAGGAGTTGGTTTATCGAAAAACAAATACATAAATAGACTAGATAAACCATCAATGAGACTAACTAGAAATAAAAAAGTAAAATCTCTAGAAACCTCAATCAGAAATGATAAAGGGGAAATAACTGATGCCACATAGATACAAGAGATTATCTCTGAATACTACCAGAAATGTCACACCCAGAAATTTGACAATGTGAAGGAAATTGATCAATATTTGGAAACACATCCTCTCCCTAGACTTAGCCCAGATGAAATAGATCTTCTGAACAGACAAATTTCAACTACTAACATCAAGGAAATAATAAAAATTTTTACAACAAAAATGCTTTGGTTCGGATGGCTTCACACCAGAATTCTATCAAACCTTAAAAGAAGAGCTTATTCCTGTACTACAGAAATTATTCCATAAAATCAAGGAGGAAGGAATCTTCCTCAACACGTTCTATGAAGCAAACATCAACCTGATTCCCAAACCAGGTAAAGACCCAAATAAAAATGAGAATTTCAGACCAAATTCACTAATGAATATAGATGCAAAAATTCTAAACAAAATCCAAGCCGGTAGATTACAGCTTATCCTCAAAAAAAGTCATACATAATGATAAAATAGGTTTCATCCCAGAGATGGAAGGTTGGTTTAACATACACAAAGTCCATAAACATTATTTACCATATCAACAGAAGCAAAACCAAAAACCATATGGTACTCTCAATAGATGCAGAAAAAGCATTCGATAAAATCCAGCATCCTTTTCTAATTTGAGCATTGCCAAGTATAGGCTAGGTGGCACATTTCTTAAATAGATCAAAGCTATCTATGAAAAATCCACAACTGATATTTTACTGAATAAAGTAAAACTGAAAGCTTCTCCTCTAAGAATTGCAACATGACCAGGTTGTCCTCTGTCACCATTACTATTTAACATAGTGCTGGAATTTCTAGCCAATACAATTAGGCAAGGCAAGGAGATAAAGGGCATTCAAATGGGAGAAAAGGAGGTCAAACTCTCCCACTTTGCTGATGATATGATCTTATACTTAGAGAATGCTAAAGACTCAACCACAAGACTCATGGAAGTCATCAAAAAATACATTAATGTCTCAGGATATAAAATGAATGCCTACAAGTCAGTTGCCTTTGTATACGCCAACTACAGCCAAGATGAGAAGTTAATGAAAGACACAACTTCCTTCACCATAACCCAAAAGAAAGTGAAATCCTTAGGAATATACCTAACAAAGAAGGTGAAGGACCTCTATTAAAAAAAAAAAAAAATTATGAAGTTGAAGAAAGGAAAGAACAGAGGACTTTAACAAATGGAAGAACATACCATGCTTATGGCTGGAAAGCATCAACATTTTTAAAATGTCTATACTTCCCAGAGCAATCTAACAATTCAATGCCACCCCTATTAAAATACCAACATCCTACTTTCAAAACTGGGAAAAGATCAAATAACGGTAAGTAGCTGGATCCATCTCTTGGTTCTCGATTCTGTTCCAGACATCTATTTCTCTGCTTTTGTGCCAGTACCATGCTGTTTTGATCACTATCGATTTATAGTAGAGTCTCAGGTCTGGTAGAGT